>PVHX01016073.1:30000-44450 GCA_004024805.1 Geosciurus inauris
CCCTGTTCCAATGGCTCCTCTGTTGGAGTTCCAGACAGGAGAAATGCTCATCTAAGCTCAAAGCTGTGTAGAATGGAATGTGCAAGGTACATGAAGAAAGAAAGTCTTTACAAAACTTTTAGAATTAAATCATCTCTGATCTACCAGCAATGAACAGTTAAAGTCCTAAATTAAAGTCTTAAATTATTATAGAGGCATCTGAATCATTCTCTAGATTAAGCATAATCTATAAATGGGAGGATATAGTCCTTTGTAGCATATAAAGAATGAAAGTAAAGAAGAATATAGCCCAAAGCTTTGAATGGTCAAAGATGGTAGCCTATTTATCTTCAGTAAATTTTTGTTGAATTGAGAATGAACAAATTAATGTATAAACTCATGAATGAATGAAAAGCTACTGTAGTAGATGCTGCTAATGTCCTCCTAGTATCCCTCAGCACTCACTTCTACCTGACAAAGGCAAACACTGCAAACACTTGCAGCTCTCTACTTTATGGTCTTTTTTTTTTTTTTTTTAATCCTTTTGCCTGGAGTTGTGTGCTAGGCCTGTCCCTGGGGCAGGCTGGAAGTGGCAGAAAGACTTTGAGTTGAGAAGTGGAGAAACCACCTTCACCAATAACAGACAGGATATTGATGGACAAATATTCCATTTTCCCTGTCCTTTAATTGGGCTAACTCTGTGACATGCTCTGCAATGTCTCCTAGAGCTTCTCGCTGGGACTGAGCTCCAGTTGACTGCAGTGGTCTCTTGCTTGAGGAAGTACACTCTATTGACTTCTTTTCCTTCCCAGTCTCACTTCCCCAACCCCAGCAATGCTTTCTAGGATCACCTCTCAAAACAAACAAAAAACCCACTGGCTATTGCCTTCTTGTCTCTGAATCTACTAAACTAAGTAACTCTGAATCATGTACAGCCAGAGGAATGAGAAATTGTACTCCATTTGTGTACTGTATGTCAAAATGCATTCTATTGTAAAATAAAATAAAAAAATAAATATCATCAACAACAACAACAACTAAAACCAGTCACTGAATGTGGATTTGGACACTGAGGAGTCTATGGCAACATTTGGCATAGTGGGATAAAAATTGCAGTTGAATAAAAGATGTTTCTTTCAGGAGCCAGGGACTGTCTTCTCTGTGGCAAAATTTCCTCCACACCAATCATTAAACATTGGAACGAAAGATACAGAAGTTCTTCTCTGGAGCCCTCCTCCCCCCATTATTTTGAGATTATTGCATACAGGATGAAAAAGTCATTAAAACTGGAAAATATTCACTGATAGAATGTTATTATGATATATAATTTTAGTGAATATTATATTATAATACTTATAATACTTCTGATATTATGCTCAACTCAAATTTTTCTTTTCTACTTAACACTTAAGTCTATCTTACCCATAATGCCCAAGTGATTTGCATATTTAGCCATATGTATTTGACCAAACAATACAAATAAAGCCACAGTTTAATAAGAATCTGAAATAAGAAATCTGAAATCTTGCATAAAATCTTTCATTAATTTTACAAAACCAATGTTGGAGAACTGCTGGAATCAATGCAACAACAAGATGAACAAGATCTTCATAAACAAATGAAGATCTGTAAGAAGACCATGTAACAACTGAAGAGGAGAAAATGGACAAGGGTGATGACCTTGATAAGGACCTTCACACAGAGGAATCTCCATGCCAAAAGATTGAGGGTAGTTTTTGAGAAGTGATGCCCTCAAATATATTTGCAAAAACAAGCTCTTTGTTATTATTCTACAAAATTTATACGTAAAAGGATGGATATTGTGCAATGTTAAGCTACATTGTGTTTTGGGAAAAATATCTTTCCAGAACATTTCATTTACATTTTGAGTGACAGAAGTACGTTTAGATTTACTGTAGTTTTCGTGTGTTCCCAGAAGTTCGTATGTTGGATAATAAATTCCCAAAGGCATATGTAAATATTGTTTGGAGGTGAGGCCTTGGGAAGGTGAGTAGGATTAGATGAGGTCTTGAGGGTGAGGCCCTCATGATAGCATTCATGATTTTTATAAGATGAGGAAGAGAGACTCTAGTTAGCATGATTGTTTTGTTTTACTGTCTGATGTTCTCTGTCAAATTATGATGCTGCAAGAAGGCCCTTATCAGATACTGGTACCGTACATTGTGGTCTTCTCAGGCTCCAGAACTGTAAGCCAAATAAAGTTCTATTTTTTATAAATGACCCAGTCTCAGGTATTGTATGCTAGCAACAGAAAATGGACTAAGACAAGATCTTTTCTGTTACAAAGTGTTTAATCTCAAAGTCTGGTTTATAACACCCTTTGAGAGAATCATGAAAACATCTGCTCAGTTCAGTAGATTGAAACAGGAAGGAGGCTTATCCCTTGCCTTACTTAGAATCTCCTTTGGTTGGAAGTCATTTAAATATTGAACTGAGAACATTACTGTCTTTCCTGATTTACAGATATGTTTCTCAGAAACTTATCTCTAACTTCCAAACAGTCCCAGCTGGCTGTAGCTAAAGTCTGTGAAACTGATAAGATGCATCTGACTTCAAGTCACAGATTAAGTACAGAAGCAGGCTTTTCATGTCCCTGGAGAATCTAGCTGGATTAGGAACTAAATCTGGAAACCACTTGGTTTATAAATAAGTGCCAAGATAATCCAGAGCAGGGAGAAGCAGAGGGAGGACAGCCTGCTGGGCTCTTCCCGCTGTTCAAAACTTATTCGACCATTAGAGAGGAAAGTTTCTCCTTTTCTTCTGCCTTGAATGTTTTCCCAAACATGAAGGTAAGAGAATAACTTTATTACTTTTACAAATGAAGCTATCTGAAAAGAAAAGTAATCCTTAACTGAAAGAAACCAAAGAAAGAGAAAGACATGGAAAAATACAGAAGAAAAAGATCTAAGGGTGACTTAAAAAAAATTTATTTAAATATATTTTGAGTAGTTCAGCTAAAGCAAATTAATTTTTTTCTTTTGCAGTTAATTATAGGTTCAGAGGGCTGGGAAGAGGGATTGGAGACACTGTTTTTATGAAAGTTCTGAGAAAGCCATAAATGTAATACAGTAGTAGTACTATTGTTTATCTGTTTTAATTTGGAGCTATGCAATGGGGACCTGATTTGACTTATATAAATGCTTTATAGAAAAGTGAATTTGCAGATTGGGAATCTTAGAATTTGGAATCCTGGATGAAAGGGTCAGGATTGTGAGAGTAGAAGACGTGAATGGAAGATGGAATGAAACTAAAGGTTTGCCAAATAAGCATGTTGGACCAATGCAGAATGGACAAATGTTTAAAAAAATTCCTATTCAACCAAAGGCAAGATCAAAGACAGAAATCTCTATTTGGACTGAATTTCTGGATGCAAAATAAGTTGGCATTGCTAGTTCAATTCCATTATTACAAATTTTGGCATTTAAACTTTCAAGTTGTTGCCTTATCACACTGGAACAATAGTTTTGCAGCCCTGACAGTTGCTGGATTGCTTCTTCAATAACTATGGTTTTTTGAGTACTGAATCCATGCTCACCTACCAATAGGGTCAGAGGAAGAGAAACATACAGGTCTCATATAACCTTTGTCTCACGTGCAATTAAATAATTAAAAATTAAACACAAATCACAAAGTTAATTTGTTTAATTTTATGATGCTACGACACCAAGTAATCTAACAAACTTAGCATTGTGATATGATTTAATCTCCATTACTCTGCCTTGCATTTTTTTAAAAATTTTTTTTTCACTTGTAGATGGACATGATATCTTTATTTATTTATTTTTATGTGGTGCTGAGGATCGAATTCAGTGCCTCACGCATGCATGGCAAGTGCTCTACCACTGAGCCATAATCCCAGCCCCCTTGCATTTTTATTTAAAAATTTAGGGCAATTGTTAGCTCAAAAAGAATATTATACTTTTGCTAAAGTCATCTAATATGTTTTTTCCTAATATTTATATTAACTGTCAATCAATTTCCTTATTTTTCCCATGATGAGACATCTTAATGATTGTTTTATGCTCAACAATGTAGTTCACAGTCATTGATTATTACAGCATTTTAATGTTTATATTTTATTCTTTAATTGGTTGATAGAATATCAGTGGTTTCACTTCAAATGCAAAGTTTCTACCTGTATTTGAAAGCAGATACTCATATTTTTACAGTAAACCTGAAGGGAAGCTTGGGAAAGCCTAAACTATCAAGATATTAGAAATGGTTTCCATGTCTGATCTTTTAATAAAGAGTAATTTTTTTACCTCCTTCCCCATTTACGTGAACTGAATTTAGAGAGATGGTTCCAGAATCCTCCTTGGTTCTCTTGGTGTCTCTTGGATGGCGATAACTGGGTCTATCTGAGATGTTTGAAGTCTTTATCTTTTTTTTTTTTTCCGTACCGGGGATTGAACTCAGGGGTACTCGACCACCCAGCCCTATTTTGTGTTTTATGTAGAGATAGGGTCTCACTGAGTTGCTTAGCGCCTCTTGTTGCTGATGCTGGCTTTGAACTCACGATTCTCCTGTCTCAGCCTCCCAAAGTGCTGGGATTACAGGCATGCACCACTGCGCCCAGCTGTTTGAGCTCTGAGCTAAAGGGGCTTCTCTCAGAGCTGGCATCCATGATGAGAAGTATATTCCCTAAAACTTTGGTTGAAATTCTTTTAAAACCCATCTAACAGGATAGTATTTTTTTTTTTTTTTAATGCCTGTTGTGGCTGAGAGTCAAACACCAAGAACAGTAATTATTCAGGGCTCCCACATTTTAAAGTGGGATGCTGGACATTCTATGCACTACTGTGAAAAGAGTAACTCCAAATCTGTCTAGTGACCCTCAGTCCATCTCCATCCTCAATAGTATGTATGATTGTGTTCCTTAAGGGGTGGCAGATATAGGAATGGTATTCTATGCACACTTGGGAAATTGAAAGTCAGAGGCCTGTGCTTAGCAGAGTCAATCACCTCAGCTGTTGAGGCTACAGCCAGAGTATTTAGAGTTTGCCAGGACAAGGATGTGAGCAGGTATCCCCTGGATCCGAGATGGATCTTGGGAAGGGAGGCAAGTGTGGGGTGTTAGGGGTTCTGCTTGAGAGGGTGACCACCTGCAGGATGAAGCAACCCCAACAATGACATCCTGTGGAAAGGACTCTAGGAAGCAGGCAGTGGCAACAGTCAGGAAGGAGGAACAAAGGGATGAGTCATTTGTGCCTGGGAAGTGGTTATAGATGCCTGGTAGGGAGTCCCTTGTGAAAAGGAAGAATCAGCATTTAAATATCTGACACTGCCTGATTTACCATCCTGGACTCCAACTGGATCAGTCAAGCGAGATCCTTTCCGACTCTTGTCCCTCTCACTCCTGCTGCTCTGACCTTGAAGAAGACAGAGGAAGCTTGGGTAAGTGGGGAAGTGGAGTAAGAGGTAGGAATTTTGAAGTGCACTCACTCCACTGCTCAACCATTATGTTCACCTAGGAAATGGAAAAGAGTGAGAAATTTAAACTAATGATAAATTGAAGTTAGAATTTTTGATTTCTGAAAATATGACTATTTGTTAATGCCTAAGAGTGATGAATAAAATACAAAATGTGCTTTCCCAAGGACAGGAAAAAATAAGTTGACAGCACAGAGAAAAGGCACATTGTTGAAAAAGAAAACAAAAACCCATGTAGATCATATTTAAAAATAAAACAACAACAAAAAACTTTGAACAATTATATGCCTCACATGTTTGTTGAAAAATCAGAAATTTATAACTTGTTCACTCTTTCCCAGGTTGCCCACAGCTCCTTGGTACATTTCCACCTTCCTGAAGGTGCTAGTTAGGATAATAGGCTGAAAGATTTGTAGAGTTATAAAAGCTAGAAATAGGCAAGTAGGATTTTTATGACTGAAAGGAAGATACCTAATTAGAGGATGGATGATTTAGGAAGGCTAGTGGAAGATTCTGGAAAAAAGGTTGGGAAGACACTCCATACATACAGCGAGGAAAAAGTTCTCAGGAAGAAGACAAAGGATCTTGGCCTCTTAAAATGTGGGATAAGCAATTTTAAGGACTTTTACACTGAGTTATGAGGTGAATTTATTTGATATTCTTAGAGAATCACCAGTAAAAAATTGAATTATACTCACCATTCCCACCTTTAAGTTGTCAGTAAAAGTAGGAAAATACATATAAGTGAAAATAAGATAATGAAAATTACCTATAATTTTTCAATCAGAAATAAAATTTTACCGTTTGTTCTATTTCTTTTTAGATTAGTTTTTTTAATGTGCTTGATTTTTCAAATGAAACATAATCTCATTTTACATACATTTTTGTAACTTGTGAGATCCTCAATATTTAGGTTTATGCTATCACATAAAGATGATGATAACAAGTCTCAGGGGTGTTTTAAACACAGAGAGCCGCACACGCCCACAGAACTAAGGAGTGAGATGAGAGTCACCGCCTCCTGTCTGAGGCTGTACCTCAACTTTTGATTACTCATTCCCAGAACTCATTTCCCTTTTAACTCCACAGACTTCATCACTAATACTTCTTTCAAATTTTCTCCCCTGGGGTGTCCTCCAGGGTGCTCAAAGTTAGAGATGGGGAAGTGGAGAAAGGAATTAAAAGATGGTGGGCCCTAAGGACATGTTGGAGGCCCTTTAACTCTACTATTTTCAATTTGTCTGTCTGTGGTATGGCCCAGGCCCTAGTTGTCTTTACAGAAATGAACAGTGGGAGGTCGGGCTCAGATAATTACATCAATTTTTACCCTAAAATTATTTATTTTAAAAATTAAGTAAATATTGTATATATCTGTGCTCATCATCTTTTAAAATATGTACACGTTGTGGAATGGCTCAGTTGAGCTAATGGACGTCTGTGTATTATCTCACATACTTACACTTTGGTGAGAACACTTAAAATCTATTCTCTTAGCAATTATCAAGAATGCAACACATTGCTATTAGCTATAGTTACCATGTTGTACACTAGATCTCTTGAACTTGTTATTCCTATCTAACTGAAATTTCATATTCTTGTACCACGGTCTCCCCAACAACCCTCCTCACCCAAACCTTCTCAGCCCCAATGATTCTTTCTACTTCTACGAGTTCAATATTTTTAGATTGTAAGTGTGGCATTTGCCTTTTTCTGCTCGGCTTATTTCATTTAATGTAATGCCCTCTAGGATCATCTGTTGTTGCAAATGGCAGGTTTTCCTTCCTCTATTTTTTTTTTAAAGATTTTATTCTGTTGAGTTTTGTTTGAGAGCATCATGTATGTATATATTCCACATTTTTTCCTTTTTTGCTTTTCTTTTCCTCCCTCCCTCCCTCCCTCCATTCCTTTCTTTCTGGCCATGGAACCCAGGGTCTCACACTACTAGGTAAGCTCTACCACTGGGCTATACTCCCACCCCCTCATATCACATTTTCTTTGTCCATTCATCCAATGATGGGCCTTAGGTTGATTTCATGTCTTGCCTATTGTGAATAATGCTGCAGTGAACATAGGAGTACAGGTATCTCTTTGGCATGCTGATCTCATTTTCTTTGGATATATATGGTAGTTCTGTTGTTATTTTTATTTTTGAAAAACTACAAACTTCTATTTAAAATGGAACCTAAAGGAAAAGCAGTTATTTAACTTTGTACATGGTTCTTTCACTCTTGTACTCTAAATCCAGAGACCTGGCTTTATAAGAATGTCTTGGATTTCAACTCATTAATGAAATGAAAGCTAAAATAATGCTTTATTCTTTTTCTTCTCCAGGCAATAAGGTTATTCATTTTTGTGGGATTTATAGGAGAGTTCCAAATTTTTTCAAGGTAAGAATTTTTTGGACTGTATGGGAAAATCATTAAAAACTATTCAGGATTTTTTTTTTAGCATAGTCTAATAACTTACTTTGCAGTTTAAGAGTATTCCTATAACATGTTTTTTTGTCTTTCTATATTTTTAGAAAAAACAATGATACCAAAAGTGTATTTTATTTTTTTCCCTGTAAGGAAGAAACTTAAAGACTAGAACACCTCAAGAGTTTTGTCCTGGTACCATGATTTTACCTGTGATTCAGAGAATCACAGCAGATTTATGTATCCTAGAGCACTACTTGATTTTTAAGTGTAATCCTTGAAAAATATTTCATGGATTTTAAAGGCTGAGAGTTTTCTAAGAAAATGGTTTAATCAGCTCTTAGGATCTGGAAAAGCAAACATCATTCACCTCTGACATTTTTTTTTCTTTTACTGTCAGAGTGATGGGAATAAGTCAGATCATTTTATGGAACTATTAGAATATGTGTCAGGGCTGTGCTAGGACCTAGGGATACAGAGAAGTTAGAAGGCACTGAGTATCTACTGGATGACTCAGATCCTGTGACAGTTCTTTGCAATGGGCACAGGATGATGTAGGGAAGTTTAAGCCAGCTTCCAGTCTTCAGTCTCTGTATTTGGGGAGGACCTCTGCTTTTCACCGGGACATAAAATAGACAACAGTAAGTTCGGATTGTTTAAGGGTCAAACATACTCAAGTATTGATGCCATATGAAAACTGATTACCAAGATTGGTTCCATAAAAAAAAAACCAGAGGTGCATACAATAGAGAATGGGATTCATTATTTTCAGGATTATCTAACAGTCTTAAGATATGCAGGCATCACCTTGATTCAAGATATCTCCCAGCCCAGAAATGTGCTAGGAATTCAGAAGCCAGAAATCCTGGTCCCTTTATCTTTTGGCAAGTCAATTTTTTAGGATTAATCCAATGTACTCCTCCATAGAGTTGAGCAGTATATGAGAGCCAACTTTCCGTTTTCCACATGTACTTTGTTTGAGTGAAATTATTTAAGCTCAAATTGCTGTACTTGGGTGTGTGCTTGAAGAGTAGCCTAAATGAGTACAATATAAATATAAATCACTGCCACTTTAGCCTCTGCTTGCTTTAAGGGACTGTTTCTCATAGAGTCTTTTTTTTAAGTAATATTATTTTTTATTAGTGCATTATAGTTGTACATAATATTGGGGTTTATTTTGACATAATTATACAATCATGAAGTTCAGTTTGCTCCAGTTCAGCCCCCAGTACTTCCCCTTTCCCTTTCCACATACCTACACCTATTTCCTTTCCTCTATCGTACTATTCTTTTATTAATTAATTAATTAATTAATTTTTATTTGTTCTAATTAGTTGTACACAACAGCAGAATGCATTTTAATTGCACACAAATGGAGCACAACTTTTCATTTCTCTGGTTGTACACGATGTAGAGTCGCACCATATGTGCAGTCATATGTGTACCTAGGATGATGATGTCCATCTCATTCCACCATCTTTCCTACCTCCATGACCCCTCCCCCCTCCTCCGTCCCCTTTACACAATTAAATTCTTCCATTCTCCTCCTTCCCCCATTATGGATCAGCATCCACTTATTAGAGAGAACATTCGGCTTTTGGTGTTTTGGGATTGGCTTATTTAGCTTAGCATGATATTCTCCAACTCCACCCATTTATCTGCAAATGCCATGATTTTATTCTCTTTTAATGCTGAGTAATATTCCATTGTGTATGTATACCACAGTTTCTTTATCCATTCTTCTGCTGAAGAGCATATAGGTTGGTTCCATAGTTCAGGTAATGTGAATTGAGTTGCTATGAACATTGATGTGGCTGCATCACTGTAGCATGCTGTTTTTAAGTCCTTTGGGTATAGACCAAGGAGTGGGATAGCTGGGTCAAATGGTGGTTTCATTCCAAGTTTTTTAAGGAATCGTCATATTGTTTTCCATAGTGATTGCACCAATTTGCAGTCCTACCAGCAATGTATGAATGTGCCTTTTCCCCACATCCTCGCCAGCGTTTATTATTGCTTGTATTCTTGATAATTGCTATTCCGACTGGAGTGAGATGAAATCTTAGTTTTGATTTGCATTTCTTTAATTACTAGAGATGTTGAACAGTTTTTCATATATTTGTTGATCAATTGTATATCTTCTGAAAAGTGTCTGTTCAGCTCCTTAGCCAATTTATTGATAGAGCTATTTATTTATTTATTTATTTATTTATTTATTTATTTATTTATTTATTTTGATACTGGGGATTGAACTCAGGGGTACTCTACCACTGAGCTAAAGCCCCGGCCCTATTTTGTGTTTTATGTAGAGACAGGGTCTCACTGAGTTGCTTAGCACCTCACCGTTGCTGAGGCTGGCTTTGAACTCGAGATTCTTCTGTTTCAGCCTCCCAAAGTGCTAGGATTACAGGCATGAACCACGTGCCGGCTGGGTTATTTAATTTTTTGGTGTTAAATTCTTTGAGTTCTTTATATATCCTCTCACATGATCTTATCAGGGTTTCTTATCTCTCAGTTAAGTTTCTAGATAACTCTTCAACACATTATGCAGAATCCTCTCAAAAGCCTAATTGCTTCCTCCTGTATGTTCTCCCCTACCCTTCCAGTTCTGAGCACTCTTCTCTCTGTATTTCCATAACACATTATTATAACATCTCTGCTATAATATTTACTAGATATGTTGTCCTATGATTGTTTGCACATTTGTGTCTGTATCCTTTCCTCTATCAATAATGAGCTAATTCTTTTCTTATTTCTGTAACTCTGGTGTCTTTGGTTTTTTGTTTTGTTTTGTTTTTTTGGTACCAGGGATTAACTCAGGGGTACTCAACCACTGAGCCACATCTCCAGCCCTATTTTGTGTTTTATTTAGAGACAAGGTCTCACTGAGTTGCTTAGTGCCTCACCATTGCTGAGGCTGGCTTTGAACTTGTGATTCTCCTGTCTCAGCCTCCCAAAGTGCTGGGATTACAGGCAGGTGCCACCACACCTGACTAACTCTGGTGTCTTAATAGTACCTCATACATAGTAAATGTTTAATAAATGTCAATCTCTAACAAACATAATTTCTATGCTTAATATTCCTTTGGAAAAAATTTTTGAAGCATTTTTTGACTCTTCTTGCCTATTCTTCATGTCCCCTGGCTAATCTTCTTATGTTTTATCATGGATATTTTGAAACTACCACAGTGCCTCTTCTCCAGTCAACTGCCAGTGGGATTCCTATGGCCCTTGGTCAGAATGCAATGGCTGTACCAAGACTCAGGTAGGACAACACTAAACTTTGTATTTGATTACTTATATGCAGAAACAGCTTAAGTATAGCCAAAATGACATGAACTTTTGAATCTTCATAAATTAGTGCTAATGTTTTTTGGATGCTTATTTTAGTTATTTTGAAGGGAAAAATTATGATTTAAGTTTAATGCTATTATAATAAAGTAATTTCTACATTTTTTTTCATAAAGAAATTTTCTAGATCTTGTCTTTGATTAGGAAGTATATGGGCTAAAATTTAAAAGCAACTCACTAACTCTGTTATAGAAATAGCATGAAATAAAATTAGTAGATAATTCAAAATCTGTTTCATTTCCCATATTTCAACTTTCTTCTCATTTCAAACAAACACTAGCAAATAGAAAAATGATTACTCTGTTTTACTTCACAAAAATGACTGATCATGAAAAAAATCAAAATGTTTTACAATGTTTAAAGTTTAATCCCCAAGGAATACAAATAAAATACAAGAATCTATATAGTCACTCTAAAGATATGTTTTTTTAAAAAATTTTATAAAGCATTCATTGAAGAAAATACAGAAAAGCATAAAGAAAGAAAACAGTTTTTATAATTGTACTATTTAGGAGAAACATGCATATCAGCATTTGGGTATTTATTCTTTGGCTTGATTTCCATGTGTTTATAATTTTAAAAAAATAGGATTATTTCAGGAGAGTTTTGTATTACACCATTTTAACCTAACATACTGTCAACAAAGTACAAGAATAATGAGGCAAAAGTCAAGGAAACACCATGAACATAAAACATTTTTATAATTTAATAACAAGAAAGAACTCTAAGTAGAAATAGAGAGCATTTTTTTTTGTATTTTTTTCTGTGAATGAAGGCTTTTTCATTTATAAATGAATTTTTTCATTTTTTCAAAGCAATGAATACATCCTTAGATTATAAAGCGACATTTTTTATTCAGAAAGAGACAAGTGAAAATGAAAAGAGGATCCTAAGATCAGATCTTGAGAGGTGAGAATGAGCCTGTTCAGATTGGGCAGCCTTAGGGGCCCCCTGGTGATATGGAGAGGGCAGCCATTCCTTACACAAACATGATCCATGCTTTGGAACCTCAGAAAAGAAGCCTTTGAAAAATCGTATATGAGACATGTCTTCATCAATTAAAAACAGAAGCTAAAAATGTATCAAGATGCTTTACTAGACTCTACTCTTCTCTCATGGTTCCTCTGCTTAGATCACTGACAGGAGCCACAGTCAGCTCCAATGGATGCAAATTTATTCAGAACTCAAATTAAAATTCTATGATGCTTGTACCAAGGAAACCCCACTTCTAGCCTAATTTAGGGAGGATGGATAAATTCAAAGTTGGTTTATATCCCCACTCTTCCTTGTTGGTCTTTGGTCAAGGTCTAAGTATTCTGGAAGTGATGTTTGGCTCGATTTTATTAATGGAGGAAGGGTGAGGAAGGGAGGAATCCTGAAAGATGCACCTGTGCTGGTGGGTAGGAAAATGATTTTGTAGATCTTTATTTTTGTTTGACATTAGATACATATCTTCATACTGAATGAGGAGTAGTGAATTTTAGGACAAATTAGTTGTAAGTTTTTCATTTAGCTTTATGATTTCCTCAATTTACCTTCTGAGGTGCATTTCCCACATATTTCCCATTTTTGAGGTAAATGGTTTTGATTATCTAGTAAAATTTCACTGGAATACTTTGGACCACTTAGGCTGTCTTGTAAACTTGGCCTCTTGGTATATTTCTCTCTGGGTTATTTTCCTTGGCTCGCCTTCATTGAGAAGGCCTAAGTAAGGTTCAGCTCAAATCACCTGCCACCATTTTTCTGAAGGTGAACCTAACTCCACTTCACCTTGATTCCCTTTCCCAGTTACCCTTAACCTTCCCTCCAGTAAAATTTACTTCACCACTTCTAATTTAATTAACTCTTGTTAGATAGCTTTGATCAAAATATGAATTATTTTAGTTGTAGTCGATTTGCTTATGTGTCTACCCAGTTAAGCTTCACTCTTTCAGTTTTACTTTCTCAAGGATTCCTTTTAATAAGCCCCCCCTCCACTCAACCCTGAAAATAAACATAAGGCTGAGAGCTCTCTATAAATAGTAATACAAGTTGTCGCTGAACTCAAGAACATTCATTAGTTTTGAAGGTTTTACTTCTGTAGAACACCAGGACAATTTCCTGGACATTATTTTGCAAATTGTGTTAATTCTCCTCAGATATACAAAAACTATATGTGTGTATTTTTGCAGTGCTTGGGATTGAACCCAAGGCCTCATGAGTGCTAGGCAAGCACTCAACCACTGAGCCACTTGCTCAGCTTTCCTCTCAGATTTTTAGTACTCAGAAAAAGAAAATTACAGATAACAAAAAAAGACACTTTCTGTTTTGTGTTTAGACTCGCAGACGCTCAGTCGCTGTTTATGGGCAGTATGGGGGACAACCTTGTGCCGGAAGTGCTTTTGAAACACAGTCATGTGAACCTACACAGGGGTGTCCTACAGAAGAGGGCTGTGGAGAACGTTTCCGATGTTTTTCAGGTAATTTTTTCCCCACAGGCTTGGCATGTAGACCATATATTGAAATGCTATTTGTTTTACTTGCTCAACATATATTTGTTGATTTTTACTGAATTTATGTTGGATGATTAACTAATTTTCCCCAAACATATCAAAAAGATGTTTGTTGATATATTAATCACACATTCAACTATCATTCCTCCAAAGGCAAGGGAGTCATCATCTGGTTATAAAGTTGGCAATATTATTTGAAGAGAATTATGCTTATTAATAGGCCAAACAGTTCTTGACATTATATTTTTGTTAAAGAGGCAGAGGGAGTGTGGTATCTACATGAGACTGGGCAAGAGCAATGTTCTGCCAAAGTTATTATGTTTACAAGAAAAGTAACTCCAAGTAGCAAACCAAGGAGTGATATGGCTCACACTAGGCATGGTGTGTTCGAAACATAGTTTTGGCATTGAATATTATTTGACTTATTGTCTCTGTTGCATTCATACAATTAGATTAATTCTGTAACTTTTAGTAAAAATGTATTACTCTTTTTATGATCCAATATAGTGATGAGGGTGAGGATATAGAAATGAAACACATAGTTTCCTCTTAAGAGTATTAAAGTTTAGCCGGGCGCGGTGGCTCAAGCCTGTAATCCCAGCACTTAGGGAGGCTGAGACAGGAGAATCGCGAGTTCAAAGTCAGCCTCAGCAAGAGCGAGGCGCTAAGCAACTCAGTGAGACCCTGTCTCTACATAAAACACAAAATAGGGCTGGGGATGTGGCTCAGTGGTCGAGTGCCCCTGAGTTCAATCTCTAGTACCAAA
>PVHX01016074.1:0-44472 GCA_004024805.1 Geosciurus inauris
GAGCATGCGCGCTTTGACGAAGGCCTCAGAAGCCCGGCGAGGATGGTGCTTTACCACTAGTAATGAGAATCTCAGGTACACAGCGGTGGTCCCGGGCCAGTGGACGGTGAGTGGACCAGGGAAAGAAGGCTCCGGTCAGCCCCGAAGCCAGACACCTCCGCAGGACACCAAGACGCCCTGGAGGGTCTGAGCCCAGGCTCTCTGATGAGCCCTCAGGCGAGACCGAGAAAACAGCACCGCTTGTCAGAGCCCACCTGGGCGTGAACGTGGGTGGCCGCAGCCGCCCTGCGGAAGCGGCCTGCGCCCGGAGTCTGGCCACGCAGATCCCTCTTGCCATCCAGAGCGCAGAGTGCTGGGCACAGTATACGCCTCACCCGCAGGTGACTGAGGGATGAGTGCGCCCAGGTCAACCAGCTGCTGGGAGGAAGGGCAGTCAGTCCACCCGCTACAGCTCAAGCAAGCCACCAGCTGGTAAGCCACGCAGAGGCTGAGCCCCGCGCTGGGGGCAGAGAGGAACTCTGGTGCTTGTTAAGTTCTCACGTAGTGCTGAATAGGTGAGAGGACTGTGGGCAAAAACACGCGGGGACCTAGTTACCAGGAAGGACTGGTTAAGAACATAAGGAAAAATGGTCTACAGAGTCACAGGGAACTACAGATGACGTGGTCACCCTGTCCCCATGATGTCACAGAACACCTGTGATAGGTGGATGGAGCTGGGAGCATTTCCCCCAAACTGGCCTGAGTCAGATCTTAAGTAAGTCCTTTGCATTAGGGGCCTCAGAGTGAAAAGGGGGGCATGAAAGAGAATCTTGGAAGAATAAGAAACCGGTGCAACATGGATGGCCCTGTGGGACATTGACGACGCTTAGGGAGGAAAGAGGGTAGTTCTTCCATCTTCTGAGAGGCTTCTCTCCCTTTATTTCAGCTCAACAGAAAATGATGAATTTGTTTGCTTCTTCTATACAAAATGGAACTCCAGGACTTTGAGGGAGGAGCCATCAATCCCACATGAACACGGCAAATACCGCCGACCTCACCCAGATGGCTGGAACGAGGGAGGTCTGGCAAGCAAATTCAGAGGGGCAGCTGGAGGAGCTGGAGCCTCCTGCACTGCTCGTGCAAGAGCACAGTGGTGTGGTTGTCGGGAGAGCAGTGTGCTGGTCGCCCTGTGACCCCACAGACCTACTTGTAAACTACCTAAGACAATTGAAACCACGTCCACAGAAAGACGGGAGCATGGAGATCCAGGGGAGCACTGTCCATCATGGCCAAAGTGGTGACCCTCATGTCCGTCAAGTGAAGAGGAGTAAACAGCTAGGGGATGTCTCAGGGCGGATGCTGTGGGGCCATAAAGAGGAAGGAGCCACACAATGTGGAGGAACCCTGGAACCCACTGCGTGAAGGGGACCAAGCCCAGCAGGCCACCTGTTGTGTGGCTCAGCTGTGTGGACAGCTCAGCCCAAGCAGGCCATGAACAGCAGCCTGGCCCAGAGACGGTGGGGAGCGTGGCGGGGGGCTCAGGCTTTCTTTCCCAGGCAGTGGAGCACTCCGGGATCAGAGACGACGCCTGAGCGCCGCAGTGCTGCGAGCTGCACAGGGTCCGGGAAGGTGAGCTGCATTCCAGCTGCATGAGTGAGAAGTGAGATGCAGCATCAGCCACGTTGGTGTTGGGTCTTAGGAAACGTCTCATCTAAACTCTGCAGCTTACAAGGCGTTCATGGAAAGGACGGTGCATGTCAGACGTCCTCGTTCTTTGAAAAGATGACATGAAGGTAAAGAGACCAGGCCTACGAGGTTGATCACCCGTGGCCTTCCCTGCCCCCGGAGCAGGCACACGTGCCACACATGCAGACCCACAGTGGCATGGTATGCATGTCGTGACGCAGGAGGAAAGGCCACATGTGATGGCATCAGGGCTTTGGGCCATCTGGGAGAGGCCAGCTTCCTCTGAGCCTTGATGTAAGATGCATGTTCACCCCACGCGGGGGTGGGGGCCAGAGTGTCAGCTTGGGGACACAGGCAGAGACTAAGAGGTCCGAGAGAGCTGCCAGCTCTGCAGACCTGCCTGTCATCCCTGCGGGACCCCGACCTGCAGGCTCTGCAGGAGGGCTGGGGCGCTCCCGAGGTCTGGTTCTGACTGTGGAGGCAGGAGCTCCATGCCACGGCAGGTGGAGAAGCACCCAGGACAGCAGCCAAGGGAGGGCACAGTCAGACCTCTATGCAGGCACATCACGCTGGCAGAAATGTGGGGCAGGAGCAGGGGGTCCAGGGCTGAAGGCTGGGGACCCTTGGAGGAGACAACGGAGCTCCGTTAGGAGCAGCAGAGGAAAAAGGGCCAGTTACAGAGAAACTTGGGCATTGTGAGCTGAGGGAAGGAGAGGAATTCGGAATGACTCAGCCTGGGTTAGGCAAGAAGATCAAGGTCTGTTGGTGCTGTTTGCGTTTCTAACTAAACAGCATTTAAAGGTTAGGTTGAATGTGAGTGTCTGCTCCAGGCGTGGAAACTTAGAAGGCAGTGTTCGAGTCTGCAGTGTGGGGAGAATGTCACGCCGGGCGCAGGAGTCCAGGGGTCACGGGAGCCCGGCTGGAAGATGGGAAAGGACGAGCTTGCCTGGAGACGGCAGGGAGGCCCAGGGAAGCTGCGGTAGCCCACGCCGCACCCTGCACCGCACGGTGCTCACGTGTTGCTCAGAAGTTCTCGTCAAATACGGGGACAGATAATCATCCCCTTTGGTCCCTAGGAGAGCAGAAGCGGGCAGGGCGGGTAGGATTCAAGAACGATGCCATGGATTTCTTTTCCCATGTGTATGCATCACAAGGAGAAGTAAAAGCCAGGCTGGCTCATCGTCGTCCGGACGTGACACCTGGGAGTTTGCAGCTCAGAGAGGAGTTTGCCAAGGGCGTCAGTAAGAGTAGAGAAGGGAGCTGAGGACTGGGCCCAGGCGGAAGAGGAGGCCCTGACAATGAAGAGAGGTGAGGCTGCCCGTCCAGTAGGGTGAGGGATGGTGGGGGTGGCACCAGGGTCAGCTGCACCCAGTGCTCTGCTGTCACCTATGGAGGACTAGCTGTGTGCAGGCTGTGGCAGAGCAGGGTCGTGTGTGGCCTTGCTGAGCACTCTTCTGTGGGGCGAGGGAGGAGAAGGCAGGAGGGCGGTGAGTCCAGAGAGGGTCTGTGAGGACAGAACAGTGGGTCGGGCCAGCAGCCACAGGGGGAGTGAGGGCAGCAGAGGAAGGGGTGCAGCTGGGCGGGAGGCATGGGCCAGGGAGGACGTCCCAGAGGCTGATGGAAGACACCTGAGTGCAGAGGGAGGCAGCTCCTGCTGTGAGCAGAGGCTGAGGCCATGCTTATCCCCCAGCAGCTGGGGAGGCAGGGCTGTGGGTGCAGATGCAGGAAGGATGATAGGCGTGGTGCAACTTAATTTTGCAGTTAAGGGGGTTAAAAAAAGAGTACTAAATAGCTTCCCAACAGCCAGGAAACCAGAAGAGCTAATTTAATTCCTATCTACAAATTAATATGTCATGATAAGTAGGTCATGGTGTCTTCGTTGAAAAACGAAGCCGTGACTTTTATACAATAGGTCCAGTCTCAGTAAATGGAAGGAAAAACCCTATAACAGTTTGAATTCAGGAGGTGGTTTTTATGCATCCACTACCATTGAAGCTTTCTGTGGGAATCCATGTGAAGGAACTGCATCCCAACTGGGAGAGCTCTGCAGCCAGCTGACAGCTGACATGGAGCAGGAAGCAGCCCCGCGATGTTTACTTTAGGAACAATATCCAAATCAAACAGGCTCGCAGGGACACGTTTCCCTGCAAAGCAAATGGAAAATAAATGCTCTGATAGCTTCTTCCCAGCAAAAGTATATTTTCACAAACCATTTTTAAGTCATCACAGTTTATTTTACATAGGATGCTTCATCCTGCACACCAGACGGGGGGATGAGCCTGGAGTCCCTGCAGCCCCTCCTGTGGGGCTGGCCTCCCATCTGCGGCTGTGGCTGTGGTCTACAGAGGCGGCTCCCAGCCCACCTCCTGCAGCTCTGCAGGAAAGACAGACCAGGAGGAGACCTACCCCCGGTCCCACTGTCACGAGATACCAGGAAGGGGCAGAACTCGAGGTGACAGAGACTTCAAACAGTTTGTAGGAGATGTTTTATTTCCATATTTAACCTGGAGTGAATGATGGGTTTGGCCGCCGTTCTGTCCTGACTTTCACCGACTTGTGTTGCCTTTAGAGTTAGTGATCAGGTTTTCTTTAAATAAAAATGCAGGATTCTGCTTCTTTAAATAAAAATGCAGGATTCTGCTTCACCTTAAGGGGTGACAGTGCTGCTTGAAGACCGGGGGTCCTGTGTCCCACGGGAACAGTCGTGACGTTCACACACAGCACCTTGCATGTGCGGACTCTCGTGAAGCAGTTATCACTTCGCTATCAGAGTCACTTCCCTGCCATGAAGTTCAGCAGGATGAAGGGCGAGTTCAAGAATGGGTTGGAAAGCACTGTATGGGGTCCCCGCGGGCAGTGCCGTGTATGCAAAATGTTAAGAAGAAATCTGAGTCTCCAAGAGCCAGCCTTCCAGCTTACACAAGAGCTTGGATCCGTTTTTACCCCTTTGCTCCAGACGCTGTGCCATCCATGCTAGCTCGGGTGGGACAGCGTGCTTCGGAAATGACCTTTCTGAGGACCTTTTGCCCTCAGACAAAAAGTAATTGCTTTTTTTAAAAAACACATATTAACTTGATGATAGGCCATACATAATTATTTAACAAATAGAACTTTTTTTAAAAAATATTTTTTAGTTGTTGATGGATCTTTATTTTATTCATTTATTATTTATACGTGGTGCTGAGGATCGAACCCAGCGCCTCACGCATGCTAGGCAAGCGCTCTACCACTGCGCTACAGCCCCAGCCCCCAAATAGAACTTTTGAAACTTTTAAAGCAAAGCCAGGTGCAATTTTTATATTCCAGAGCCTATTTAGTAAGGAGAGCTTACTCGGGAGAGCTTCCACTAAACCTGTGTGGCTGGTTCTGCAGTGGCCGGAGCCCGCGCTGGAAGCTGACCTAAATTCTGGATGTTCTTCCTACACCGACGACTCGAGGGCCTGTGGTCTCTCAAGGTAGAAAGTGCTGCTGCAGCGTGGATCGGCTTTGAAGGGCGCCTGCTGGAGCTCCTCTTCAAATGTGCTCAAAAAGCAAGTCACGGGCTCGGCTTAATTTGTTGGTTCCTGAAAGTCCATTAAGCCCCTTTCTTTGCACCGCAGTCACTGCCCAGGGATTCACACGGGACTCACACCACGTCCGCGCTTCACCTCCCTTCACCAGGTGCATCACGGCGAGCTGCTTGTGCTCGCAGGAAGCTGGTTCCACAGAACATAGTGTGTGACGCCGGGCGGTGGACCTCGAAGGCCGCGGTGAACAGGCGTGGGGCATGGCAGCACGGGACCAGCGTGCTCTTCAGAGCCAGTGTGTTTGGTTTGGCAGCCCCACGTGTGGACTCCCGTCGTCTGGAGTCCGTGGCGTGGCCGTCTTTTCCGCTCGCTTTGCTGACTTGACACAGGTTGCAGCAGAGCCTCTGATCATCACAAAATGGGGACAAACCCAACTTTATGGTTTGGATGTGAGGTGTCCCCCAAAAGGTTCAGAGGGGAAATGGCTGGGTTGTGAGAGCCTCAACCCAATCGGTGAATTAATCCCCTGAGGGGTGGGGTGTGGCTGGAGGAGGTGACACTGGGGCCGTGGCTTCGGGGTGTATTTTGTATCTGTCAAGTGGAGACCTCTCTCTCCTCTCTCTCATCTCTCTCTCTCTCCTCTCTCTCTCTCATCTCTCTCTCTCTCCTCTCTCTCTCTCTCCTCTCTCTCTCCTCTCTCTCTCTCATCTCTCTCTCTCTCCTCTCTCTCTCTCTGCTTACTGATCACTGTGTGACCTGCCTGCCTCCACCACACTCTTCCGCCATGATGTTCTGCCTCACCTCAAGCCCCAAGGAATGGGGCCAGCTGTCTATGGATGGTGACCTCTAAAACTGTGAGCCCCTAAATAAACTTTTCCCCCTCTAAAATTGTTCTCATTGGATCATTTAGTCACGCCAGTGAAAAAGCTGAGGAAAACACCAACTCGAGCCAGCTTAACAGCCAGACTTGTGCTGGCTAATCAACCAGAAGAGAAGGGCAGCCCCGGGTGACGTCATCCTGAGGCTGCCGCTCCTTTCCCTGCAGGGCACTAGCAAAATAGCTGCAGAAGATCCGGCAACAACTGAGGAGGAGGTCACTCCAAGCCTCGTGTGGCCAGCCCCCCTGGAGCTCCTCGGGGCTGTCTTAGCCAACGTTGCACCACTGTGACCACAGCGACCAGGGAAGGAGAAGCTGATTTGGCTCATGGTCTCAGAGGTTCCGTCCACGGTCATCTGACCAATTGCTCTGGGCCCAGGTGAGGCAGAGCATCATGGCGGAAGGGCATAGAGGAGGAAAGCAGCTCGGCACCAGGAAGCAGAGACAGCTCTGCTCACCAGGGACAGAATATAAACCCGAAAGGTGGGTACCCAGTGACCCAGAATATAAACCCCAAAGGTCGGTACCCAGTACCCAGCTCCTCCAGCCACACCCTACCTGCCAACAGTTACATCAGGAGATCAATCCACTGATGGGGGAAGGTTCTCGTGATCTGATCATTTGACTTCTGACAGTTCCTGCCTTGTCTCACACATGAGCTTTGAGGGGACACCTAAGCCGTCACAGGAGACCTCCTCACATTAACTGGGTCACATACTGCGTTCTGCACCCGATTCCGGGTGTAGGGATGGGCTTAGCCCGAGACAGACCGGAGCCATCTCTAGTGCAGTCAGGTCCTCCTGAGGCCCGTGGGAAGGCGAGGGAGGACACCGGCATGAGGAGGGAGGGGAGAGATGCTGGTGGGCAGCCGAGCTCGCACTGTGCTTGTCTCATGGTGACTGACGGCCCTCCAGGAATGAAGTCCAGGAGGGCGCGTGGGAGGGCCTGCTCCTGCACAGGAGCCTGTCCTGCATCTAGAGCCCTCAGAGAGGAGGCTTTGCACGCCCACCCTTCAAACCCATGTGCGTGCCCCACCTTTTGTTGGGAGGGGCCGTACACCAAGTTGCCCGTTCCACAGTGGCCAGTTTTCAAGTCCCTCTGTAACCTTCAGACAGTGCTGAGCGTTCTTTCTCTGCCCTGTGTACTGGGCGTTTCAGATTGCACACTTGCTCACTTTTCTTCCATGGAGCTCACACAAGCACTCCCCGAATCCACATCATGGTGCAGCCTAGGGGGCTCAGAGGCGGAGGGGGGCTGCTGGGTCCTTCCTCTTTCCCTCTGCTGACTTATCACAGCGCTCTTATCTTATCACAGGGACTCCCGGGCTGGAGTGGCCTCAGTTTGAGGGTTTCCCTTGCAGGATGCTGCAATCTTTCCAAGGAAGAGGCATGGGGTGGCCTCCCATGACCAGTCTGCAGGACGAGCGCAGCCCAGTCCAGGTCTCCAGGCGGTCACTCCTTACCCAGAAGCAGGATTTCCAAGGCGGTTGTCAATGATGAGTGAATAAGTTTATACAACATATAGTGAACCTGATCTTGAGGTTTTGCTTGATTTTAATTGATTTTATTAAACTATATATAATGTGTGTGTGTTTTTTAAGGCATCGTTTTAGAGGAGTTTATGCAAAGGCTCTTTCTAAAAGATGCTTGTCTCCTTGAGGCCTTTTCTTTTCCTCTGGCATGACAATTAAATTGGCCTTTTCCCTACACATCTGGGAGGCAGGCTCCTGGATGTCCCTGTGAATCGTGCGCATCTGAGAGATTCAAAACGAGACTGTGATCATCAACTGAAATTTTGTACCTATGAACTACAGAGGAAAGACATGCACTTCTCTGCACAAGAGACTCGGGATTGGTCGGCCTGTTCTCCAGATTCTCTCTTGAAAGCAGACACCTTTGCTCCTGCGGTTTTGGAGTCTGTTTTCGATGACTGGTTTTACCCACGTGGGTCCCACCCTGACACATGGACTCCTTGTTATTCCTAAACTCACTTCTTCTCACTCGTTGGACCGGTGCAGGGAATTTTCTCTAGGGAAGGGACTCACTTCCGCGGTGGCAGAGGGCGTGGGAGGAGTGGACTGGTCCTGGCCAGCAATGCCCTGTCAGTCAGGTTTCCGAGAGTGGCTGCTGCACTTCCCAGTGAGAACCGGGCACTTCCCATCCCTGCAGCCTTCACCCCCAGGGAAAGCAGCAGGTCCACCGCGGCAGGTGCTGGGTGGATCTGCTGCTGGACAGGACCCCAGGCGTCCTCCACCCCTGTCGTCCACCTGTTTGTGAATGTCCCGAGGAGACCCATGGCGGTGTTGCTCTGAGGGCATCTGATTCTCGTCTGCCCAGTGTCTCTCCAACCCTGCTCTTTCACCTCTCCGCCTGTGACCTGTGTTGATATGAAGCGCAGCTGCTGCATGCCCGGGAGGGCCAGCTCTCTCCCATCAGTCTCTGTACAACAAATGGAATTCTTGGCTGCTACAGGAGACTTGGGCGGAAGCCACTGTTGGGATGGGAGAGCAAATGCCCTGGCCTTCTGGGGTCAGGCCACAGCAGGGTGCTCTCGTCCCTCAGCTGGCCTGGTACCTCAATGGAGAATCGAGATCGATTTAAATTTGCACATGTAGAACATCAGGCTGTTTAGAGCGTCAGGCTGGTGCTCACCTACTCTGTAACAACTTGCACTGACCACTCCAGCCTGTCTACCACACTGCCCATGGAAACACTCGCCCAGGAGCCCAGTACACTGAGGGTACTGCTCACTGCAGCGAGACTCCGCCCAAGGATGAGACTGGGCAGGCAGGAGGGTGCCCATGGGAACGCTCTCGGTACCCTACTGCCCAGGCCTGTTCACCATGGCCCAGGAGCATCCACCCACACGATGTTCCACGTCCCAGGCACTGTGCCCTGTCACACCGTGTGTGTGTGTGATCTTCTCTCCTTGTGTAAAGGTAGGACTTGAGTCACTTTCAGAAAACAGAATTTGGTAAGGAGAGTGGGTGTATTTGATGTGTGACATAAGAATACAGGGCCTGTCATGCTGGAGTCTCTGTTCCTGGTTCTCTAGCTGCTGTGATGGCTAGCTCTACCTCTTAAGAGACCACTAGTGCTCTGGGAAACCCCGGCAGCCTCCAGCCAGCAGCAGCAGGGCCTCAGCCTGCAGTGACACAGACTCCAGCCAGCAGCCTTCAGGGTGTGACACAGAGACTCCAGCCAGTAGCCTTCAGGGCCTCGGCATGCAGTGACACAGACTCCAGCCAGCAGCAGCAGGGCCTCAGCATGCAGTGACACAGACTCCAGCCAGCAGCCTGTGAGTCTTCACTTGGTGATACCAAGAGTCCCTTGGGTCTATGATCACAGGGAACGGAATTCCACCCAAGACTGAGAGGGTTTGGAAGTGGATTCTTCTCCAGCTAAGCCTTGGTGGAGACCACAGTTGTGACCAGCACCCTGGCTGCAGCACTTGAGAAGCCCCTGGAGGAGAATCCAGCCAAGTATGCCTGGACTCCCGCTGAGAGACCTGGCAGATGATGAACGCTTGTTGCTTTGAGCCATGGAGATCGGGTAAGATTGTCCCATAGCAGCAGACCATGGCCCACATCCTCTCTGCTTCTCTGTCTTCCTTGTCCTTGAACGTCCTGAAGCATACAGGCCTACTGTGTGGTATAACGTCCCTCAATCTGGGGGTGTTTGCTGTCTCCTTATTGTTCGATTCAGACAGCGTTTGGGCAGGAATAGCAGAAGTGATATTGTGGGCTTCTCGGTACATTCTGTTAAAGGCAGGTACTTTTGGGTTGTCCCTGCAGTGCTAGTGAATCAGAGGCTTGGTTGTGGTGGCCTCCAAAACCTCAGCAAGTACTTCTCCATGGTGTTGCCATACCTCAGGGCTACCTAAATACCCCATCTATCATCGAGCCTGCTAGCTTTAGCAGCCTTGAGTGGTCTAATCATTTGCGAGGTGGCCTTCCTCTGTAAAACTAATTCCTTTTTTATTTATATCAATGGAATCGCAGTTCCCTGTTTTAGCCAATAGTGTCTAATTTGTTACCACCATGTGCTTCATGTTCACGTTCTTCACGTTTGTCTCTTTCTTCGTATGTCTCTCAGGAGCCTCTCCAACACTCATCCTCTGCGCTCCTAATGTGTCCATATCATCCTTAAGGCCTTCTTATGTTCTGGAAAATAAGATTTTCTAGGCATATCCTGGACTTTGCCTGCCCCAGACCTGGACTTGTCTTTCTAAATGGTCCTGAGTTTTTGGTGGAGGATGGTGTTTAGGAACCAAGCCTGGCACCAAGTGCACTCCTTGCTACTGGAACGCCATCGTGCTAGCACTTCCCAACATGAGAAGCAGAATGAGCCACACATGCAGAGATGCAGTCAACAAAATACACGAGACACATACTTCCAAATTACAAGGGATTTCTGGAAAAAGTTTAAAAGACATGAATAAATAGAGAGATATACTATGTTCATGGATTGCCAGACTCAGTATTCTTAGCTCATCAATTATTAAGCTTCTGTTTAGCTTCTTATGGGCTGCAACAAGGTTATTGTTTGGGATTGTGGTCTCGTCTGATGCTTGACAGGGACATATCCAGTTCTGAGCTCACGTGGGTTGTTGGCAGATTCAGTTCCTTGTGGTTCTAAGATGTAGGAATTCATTTTCTAGCTGGCTAGAGCTCCTGGCAGGCTGCCTGTAGCTCCTAGAAGATGGAGCTTTCCCTACAGGACTCATAGTTTTTTAATTAAAATGAGAAAATTAACCTCCAATTCCATTTCAATACCGCACTGTGATTTCTCATCCATATGTATAACTCCCTTCTCCCACACCACAATGCTTAGATCTCATTATATGCACAAATGTAGCTACTCATTTTTCTCATGCCTAGTGTTGGCAGAAAGTGGTTTCAGAATGGCTAGTGCGTTCCCCACAAAAAAGTTGATTATGATACTTTATAATTTGTTGAGACAAAATTTAAATAGTAATTTCATTTATGTAAAATTTGATGCTTTGAAAAAGGCACATACAGAAATAACCCACACCATTCAGAAGACATAGAACTCTGCCAGCCTCTTCTCAGTCAGGTGCCCTGTGAGGGCAGGCCTGGCCTCCTCGCCTTCTTTGTGGGTGTGTTCCACCTGCCCTAGAACTGCATGCACATTACCTGTTGTTCTGTGCACATGGCGTGTTTAGGGAAGTCCCCATGTTCTTGAATACCCCACAACTCCCTCTGTGCTGTGAGTGTACTCCATTTAACAACTGTGTTAAACCTTGCTCATATTTGGGAATGTTCCATTATTAAGGATAAAGATTTCAAATATTTTTATATAACTTTTGGGACATAAGTCTTCATTTCTTTTGGTAAATATCTAGGGGTGGAATTGATAGGGGAAGGGTAGGTCCAGTTCAACCTTATAAGGAAATGTAAACCTGTTCCCGAGTGTTTGTACTGATTCACCTTCTTCCCGCAGGTAGGAGAGTCCTGCTGCTCCCTGCCCAATTCCAAGCATTTGCCACTGTCTACAGGTTTTGTCTGAGCTTTCTGAAGGGTGGCCTGTCTCAGGGTGGCTCTCTGCACCTGCATTTCCCTGAAGGCTTGGCTTGAGCACGTTTACCTGTGCTTACCTGTGCTTAGCCACCATTTAGTTTCTATGTAAAGTGGATGCTGAAATCTTCTGCCAGTCTCCCCTACCGGGGTCTCTGCCCTTTGTATGTGAATTGTGGGAGTTCTTTCTATGTTTGGATACCAGTCTTTGTCGGATACGTTTGGCAAATATTTTCCTCTATATTCAATCTATAGGCTGAATTTTACTTTTATTGGTGGTGTCTTTCAAAGAGCAGATCTTAATGAAATCTGGATGCTGTTGTTCCTGTTCTCTGAGGACCCTGGGCTTCCAAGGTGGGAAGCCATTCTGCCCTCCAAAGTGTCCAGGCCTTTGCTCCTGATTACATCTGTGCCATGACTGCCTGTCTGCACCACTGGTTGGAAAGGCTGCTTGTTTTGAATGAAAATCAGTTGATTCCACAAATTCCACCTCCTGAGCTCTTTCTTGGGTCCTGTTGCTCTACTTAACCGGCCTCACCAGTGGCGTGGCTCCCCAGTGACCCTCAGGAAGCACCTGCTCTCCAGCTCTCCAGCTCTGGTCCTTGCTTGCCACACTGTGTCTGCGGCATTTTCATATAAAAGCCTAGAATCTGATTTTCATGTTCCCTGAAAATGCTTGCTGAGCTCATGGTTGGAATTGTGCTGATCACTTTGGAAAGGGTAGAAATTACAATGACATTGAGTCCAGCAGTCAATGATTGTAATACATCTGTCCTTTAGTTGGGTGTTCTTACCTAAATTTCTCCCATCAGTGTATCTTACATATACTTTGTTAAATTCATCTCCAAGTATTTAATTTTGAACATACACACACACACACACACACACACACACACAATGGTCTTACTCTCTGTTCCTTGCTAGTTGTATTATGTTGCTGGGGTCCCCATGACAGGGTGTCACACCAGGGTCACTCCCCACAGTTTTGGACACCAGCAATCCAAGACCAGGTGGCAGGGATGTGGTGTCCTGGAGCCTCCTTCCTAGCTTGTGCCCTGCTTTCCTCGGCTTGGTCGCTACTCATCCTCCTTCTGTCCCCCTGCTTGGGAGGTCAAGGGCCCTCTTCCTGCAAGGGCCCCGGTCAGCCTGGATGGGGCCTACCACGTCACCTCATCTGGCCTTTGGCACCTCTAAGGGCCCTGCCTCCAAATACTGTCATGCTCTGCGATCCTGGGGGTTGGACTTCAACGCGGGACTTTCTGGGGGGCACTGAGGTCTGTAACCCTAGTGTACGGAGAACCCTTGACTCCGCATGCTGGCCAAGGTAGGCTGGCCAATCACCTCAATTGCTGCAGTGGCTCCCCACGCTCCTCAGGGGTGCTCTCCACAGAGACCTCTCCCTCTCCAGCCCTTGTGCTTTGGTTTTTTTTTTGGTCCTGTGACTGTTGCACTGGGAGGACCCCGGACACCGTCAGGCGGAGGTGGTCAGGGTGCACTGGCTCCTCCCAGTCTTGGGCGGGCCCTCTGAAGACGCTCTGGGCCGCTGGAAGTGTTTCTGCTGCTTGCTGAGGATTTCTCGTCCTGGTGAATGACTGTTAGTTTTATCAGATGGTTTCTAGGCATCAACTGCAGGGCCATCGGTTTATGTTTGTTAATGTGAATAGTTTCCTTAAACAACCTTGGAGTGTGGGATCGACAATATGCACCTAGGCAAACTGTACCCGGTAGTCACGAGATCACCCTTCAAAAGCCTCATGAACGTCCGGGTTCCGTGTGCTCATGCCTTATTGAGGATTCCCATCCAGATCGTGAGGGAGGCTCCCCTTGACCTGTGTCACACCCCAGTATCAGGGTTCTCTGGCTTAATGAAGAGGTTGGTACGATGTTGGTATTCTATTACTTTTACCTTAAACATTTGATTAAATTCACCTGAAGTTTTCCTTATAGGAAGCATTTTAAGTAGCTAAAGTCAGTGTTATTGAATTATATGTCAATGAAATTTCTTATTTCACTCTGTATCATTTTAAGTTAGTTTTTTTCCCCAAAGGCTTTGTCCAATTTGTCCTGATTATTGAATGTACTGGCATGAAGTCGCGTAAAGCATATGTCACCAGCCGTGCTGGTCAAACAACATGTACCTTCTCTGCTCCTGTTGCAGGCTGGCATCGTGACCCTGGCCACTTGGGTTCTCTTTTTGGGAAAAGGAACCTGATTGTGGTTTTGTTTGCTTTTTCCAGTTGTAGACCAAAACTATCCCCCGTGGACGTCAACAAGCCAGGCAACGTGACCTGACCCACCACAGGCTGTCCCCTGGAGCTGCAGCGTCCCCAGCCTGCTGCGGAAGGCTCAGTCTCCAGTGGACACCATTGAGGTGGTGGGACCTTCCAGAGGTGGGGCCTGGCGGGAGGTGTGGGGCCCTGGGCGTTGACCTCCCCCTCCCTCTTCTGCACCTGGCCATGAGGTGGACGGGCCTCCTGTGCATACGCTCCATGGTGGTGTGCTGGGGGCCACAGGCCCAGTCTGCATGGAGCCAGTGGGTCATGGCCTGCAGCCTCCAGAACTGAGCCCAAATGAACCTCTGACCTCTTCTAAAGCTATCTAGGTGTTTGGCATAGTAATGGAAGTTGCCTGACATACCTTGCTGGGGTTGAGTCTCCTTCTACCACGATGGGAACACAGTGGGTCGGAGGGCGTTCTGTGAAGTCATAGCACATTTATTTGTTTTGAATAGTATCAACAGCATTTTCCAATTTACTTCCTGGGAACAATTATTATTTAGTCTTCAACTCATTCCAAAACAAGATTCGAGATGTTTAAAGCAACGTACATCAACAAGTTAAAACAGTAACGGAGAAAATTGGGAAGAAGAATGAAGAGGCTGAAAACGAGAGGCCCAGGTAAGGCCGGGCCAAGCATACTCACCTCCAGGGCGGCGTCAGCGCTGCAGAAGGCACCACGAGGAGGTCTGCCTGTGCTTCCTGGAGACCAGAGCAGGCTGAGATGCCCTGTCCCAGTCCCCCGCGGTGTGTTTCAGGCGCCGGGACTTTATGGTAACCCCGTACCTAGCAGCCCACCACTCAGCCCACTCAATGGGCTTCTCAGATGGCATACTCATGGACTCTTTCACCTGTGGCTATATTTCAGAGACCTTCCTGTTTCTGATAACAGTGCTTTCAGGTTATGGGAGAAAAGGACATTTGAATATCACCGATGTCTCAATCTGTTGTGCTGTGATAACAAAATACTGTGGTCTGAGTCACAAACGGCAGACGGTTCTGGGGGCTGGGAAGTCCAAGACAAAGGCACAGCGGAGCTGCTGTCTAGGGGGCTGCCCCGGCATCTGCAGGGCCAGTGTGGCTCCTGGCGTGGTGGAAGGGACGGCAGGGCACAAATGTGCCCCCTCAAGCCCATTCCTGAGGGTGCAGACTCCCGGGTCTGGTGGACTGACCTTGACATTTCAACATGAACTTCGAGGAGGATGCAGATTCCAGCCATCACACCTGTCTGTTTAACTGGAGCAGCCAACCAAAACAATCGATTCGAGCCAAAAATTCAGTTTCAGTCTCCTGAGTCCAATTTTAAATGAACTGATGTCCGGCCAGGAGGAAGGCATGGCCTTCCACCAGGCAGAGAGGGAGTAGAGCCTCCTTTTCCTGAGCCCTGTGGCCGCTGTCACAGCGACAGTTAGACCTTCAAACCTTGGTTGTTTATTTGCATACAGCTTTCAAGTGTCAGAGAAACCCAAATTACAAAAGGGTAATCGTCAGATGCAGGAAAATAAGCCCTTGCATGGAGGGACTGGAAGGCATTTCTAAAAGTCCCCATATTATCAATTTAATTATGTGTTTGTATGTAGTGAGTAATGTCTTACGTTCTTGCCAAGTGTCCTTGGAAGGGAGTTTGCTAGAAGCATGTCAGCTAGGTCCCTCTGGTATGTCACGGCAAACGCTATCATTCACACATTGTGCTACATACACTCCAGATTTAATTCTGCCAAAATCAGGTCATTGCAAAGCGCCATATTAAACTGCAAACTCGCAACAGGATGATCAAGATGAGACAAAGCAAAGCATCAGCCCCCTATTTCTAAAACCAACCAACACACACACACACACACACACCCCCAAGCACAGCAGGGCTACAAAAAATAGGGTCAGAAGTCTGAGTTCTCTCCACTGGGTGTTTTTGGGGCGATGTTAATTCCAGTTAAATGAAAGTGATTAATCTGTTTAAAATCGAGCTGTTGCTCCCGCCTGCGGGGCAGTACGGTCTTCCCGATGACCCAGCTGGGCAGCGGGGCCCTGGTTTCTCAACCCCGTCCACCATCCGGCTTTCTTTGCCTTTATCCTTTTTCCCGGAAAGTCCTTTCCGGTTACGAGAAGGGTGTTCGATGCGACACTGAGTGTCCCTAATTCGTATCATCCGTGGCACTGCTAGCTTTAGGCAGAGGACGGTCTGCTGGAGTCACACAGCTAAGCCGGGAGCCTCTCGGGCGGGGCAGCGCCTCCCGTCCCCACCCCGCTCCTGGAGGGGCGCGGGCTGCGCTGCGGGGCTCGGTCTGGGGCTCGGGTGAGCGCGGGTCTGTACCGCGGCGGCGAGACGCTCCCGTAGCCCTTGCGCGGGGCTGGACGGTCTGAGGTCGGCGGGTCACTGTCGCGTGGGCTCGCCACCTCCACCTCCCGGCTCGGGGTGGGGGGAGTGCCCCACGGTGACCTTCCCGCCCTGAGCAGGACCTCGTGGACACACCCGCGCGCCCCGCAGCCGGCACACAGGCGCACCCCAGCGGCCGCCGCCTCCTGCAGCCGCCGCCTCCAGAGCCCGCAGTCGCCGCGGCCGCCCCGGACCAGCACGCGGCGCGGGTCCCCGCCACACCCCGGGCGCGGCCGCGTGCGCCCCGCCCGCCACACCTGGGCCCGCGGCCGGGGCGGGGCGGAGGTGGCCCGGCGCTCCCCGGGGCCTGGCGCAGCGAGCCGGGAGGGTCGCGCGCGCACGCGGTTCCGGGAGGGACCCTCCGGAGGAAGGCAGCGCCAGCGCCATGGACCGCGCGGGCCCGGGCCCGGGGCGGCTGCAGAGGCCGGACCCCGACTGGGTCGAAGCGTGGCTGGACGACCACTGGGACTTCACCTCTTCCTACTTTGTTAGGAAGGCCACCAGGTAGGAATGACCGCGGAGAGCCGCTGGGCTGGAGCTTGGCCTGGCTGGCCTCGCGGCTGGACTCGTCCCCGCTCACCACTCCAGGACCCCTGCCCAGGCCCGTCCCGGAAAGTAGGTCCTCCGTCGCCGCTGGGGCTCAGACTCCACTCGAAGCCTGCAGGGTCGAAAAACTAAAGCGTCGGATTCCATCCAACTCGCTTACGAAGTCCCAGCGCAAGAGTGTGCCTGCGACCCCCGGCCCCAAGCCCCCGGCGTTCCTCGGAGCGGGATCATCAGTTCGCCCCGCGCTCGAGGGTCTTCCTTCCGCCTCCCATCCCCGGGTCTCCCTAAATCCTCTTGGCAAACCCAGAGAGCCCTGACCCCTTTCCCGCTCCGGAAGCGCCCTGCCAGCTCGGTCTCGGCGGCCGCGCTCCTCCCCCGCGCCCCTTGTCCCGGCTGCTGGGCGGGGAAGCGGGTGGGGACGCGCCCCGGGAAGCCCGCGGCCGCCGCCGCCGAGTCCTCCGAGTGAGTGCGGCGCCGTCGGCCCCTTCCAGTCCCCTGTTACCCCGCGCGCTTCCGCTCTCTCGCCTGCTCGCCCCAGGCTGCTCTCGGCGCGCACACAGGCGGGAGGGCGGCGCCGCGGCCACGGACCCGGGGCTCTCGGCCCCGCGGAGACCCGCGCCCGCGCCGCCTGGTCCCGGGCCAAGTGCAGGGGCCCTGCGGGGCGGGGCGGGAGCCTGCGCGTTGGGAGGCGGCGGCACCGCGGGCAGTGGCGCGCGTGGGAAACGCTCGCCGAGCACTTGGAGACATTGAGACTGGCTCGCCGGGGCCAGCAGGGCGGGGCGGACAGCGCGCGGCGGGCGGCCCCCGCGCGGACCCGGGAGTCTGCGGCCCGCACCCTCGTGGGGAGGCCAGGAGCGCCGCGCCCAGTGCCAGCCCGCCGGCCGGCGGCGATGCTGGTGCGGCCGCCGGCGGGCGCGACCTCCCCAGGGCGGCCAGCACAGGGGGGCGCACAGCCCCGCAGCGGCGGCACCTGGGCGCGCAGCCCTCGGAGCCTCGGGGAGAGCGACCCTCGGCGCCCGCGATGCTGCCCGGCGGAGACAAGACCAGGTACCTGCTGCGCTCGCCTTCGCTGCCGGCGCGGGTGGGGCGCGCCGCGGGGAGACGCCGGTTGGAAACGGAGGCGGCTTGCTGTACTCCTGCGGCAGTGCTGCCCGGGTCTTCGATCCAGCCTTCTTAAATCCTGCTTGTCCGAAGGATGTTCGGAGTTGGTGTCGATTTAATATCGTTAGGGTTTTTCTTTTCTTTTTGGACAGGCAACCCCCGGGGGGCAAATCTCACACACTTTAAGTGCCCAAGCCCTCCTGTTTTGATCCTCTTTCCTGATTTCTCCTTCTTCCTCCGGAATCCTGAATCCAGAGCGTCAGAGCATAATCAAGAGAGGAAAGTGGTTTCTTTCTAAACAGCACTTCTTCGCGAGCTGGGGGTGGGACCCCGAGCCCACCTATGTCTGGAACCATCAATTGCTGCGAGCCAAAGTTCTTAGGGGTCATCTCCTACCCCGAGGCCCTCCGCGCAGCGTTCTGAGTAACGCCCGCACACTCGCGCACTCCCAGCTGCCGCCGTCGCGGAGCACAGCACAGAGACTTGGAGGGGCCCAGGAGCCAGGCCCAGTGTGCAGCGTGGAAGGCTTTCTTTAGGTAGATTATTAACCGTGCAGAGTGAAGCTGTTTTGTCCAGTACATCAGCATGGATGCCCCTGTCCTTGTTTTACCTCTTGGAGTTAAAGACGTGGACTTGGGTTTGGTGGCTTGGTACTTGTTATAGCCAGGGCCCTCACGGCAGACCCAGCAAACTTTGAAAGTGTTGCAACATTGTTACATTTTCCTCCCACTTCTTTTTCTCCCAAGTGCTATAGGATTAAAATCTCAGCTCTCAAAATTAGGATTAGGACTGTAAAATTTACATCACCAACTCTCCAAAAAACAGCACCCCCCCTTTAGGGTTTCTATATTACAGTGGATGTTGCCAGTAGCAAAACATTGCCTCCTGTGTGTGTGTGTGTGTGTGTGCGTGTGTGTGTGTGTTCTTAACAGAAGAGTTCATGTTGGATGCCCGTTGGAAAACGAAAGTGTACGATATTTCAGAGCCAGCAGGCCCTTAGCTTTAGCAGTTATGAAAGGCTGAGGGTTGTCAGCATAAAGAACATAATCTGAGGATTTGGGTATAGGCAGAGGACCTTCATGACATAGTATTCTGGTTTGGCTTTATACTCAGTCATTAATTGCAGACTTCTAAAATAAGAATAAGAAATAGAAGAATATCACTTGGTTATAAACATGCAAACTGCTGAGCCCAGTGTGGTTCACACTGAGGTTAAATTTATGGTGAACATTTCGACTTTGTAGCTAAGTTTTTTATTTTTAAGTTAAAATGCATATCACTTTGTTATGTTTGGTAAGTGTGAAATGAAAACTGTGTTATTAGGGCGGCTGGGGTTGTGGCTCAGTGGTAGTAGCGCTTGCCTAGCATGCATGAGGCACTGGGTTCAATTCTCAGCACTGCGTATAAATAAATGAAAAAACAAAGGTCCATCAACAACTGAAAAAAACAAACTATGTGTTATGTGGGAAATTCATAAAGCAGAACAGTTCTGCTGAGGCACGTGGAATATTTTAAGGATTCTTCCGGATGTCCGCCAGCACCCATGCTTGCTGCAGGGCTCTTTCTGCATTATTTGATTGTGGTCATTGGTGTTCACACATGCCTCTATCCTACCTGCAAACCAAATGATCTTCCTTCAGCGGGTTCTGGCATGCCTAAGCTCTTTTCAAAGCCTGTGAATTTGGGTTGTCCTTGAAAGCAGTCATGCTGTACAATTACATTGTTTCCTGTATTTATCTTGAAATACAGAGCTAAGCACCTCATTAAAAGCTTTAGCTTCCAGCATGGAAATAGATGTTTTAAGTAATCACAACCTGTTGATGTGACTTTGAGGATGCCAGGTGAGCAGTGCATAGCATAATCTTTTGGCATGACAGTTAACCTGATTCTGGCGGATTGCCTCTGCAAGGTGCCTGGCTGGCTCATGTTCACAGCTGCAGTCCTGGGGCCTGGTGCTCTGTGCCCGGGCTTGGTCCTCTGTGCCCGGGCCTTGCACATCCAAATGGAGCCTTCCTGGGCCAGCGCCTCCCAGCAGCTGCTGTGGTTCTTGACAGCCTATGAGAATAACCTTACCCTTCCTGAGTCAGCTTGTGCCTGTGACTGAGGGTGGTGGTCTAGGTCAGTAGTGTTGTGGAGTGACAGGTTGACTTTTTATTGCTTTGTTTTGTACCAGGCAAAAGCTCCAGAGTACTTGACATATAATGGAAATAGGAGACGTTAAGTGAGGACAGCTTTTATGACAGCTTGGGTCAGAGTCCAGAAACAGAACCTTCCCACTCCATGTAGCTCTCTGTGGTGGACGTCTTCTTCGACCCTGCAGAGCTGCGCTGACTGAGCCAGGTTCACAGGTCCTCCGACTGGGGTTCTTCTTTCTTTGTCCTTCTTTCTCATTTCTAAGAGCTGCAGCATTTTCATTTGGAAAGTATTTACATTAAACTCAGATGTTGGATATAAAATAAATATTGCTATCCATTCTTAAAAATGATTGTTTCTATAATTAGATAGGCATATAAACATTTTCCACAGTGTCCAGACACATGATTCGTTACACATATTCTGTTAGGCACAGGCTCTTGTGAAAGGTTGATCTTATTTATAATATTTTACGATGGCAATTCTGGTGCAAAATGGCCTCTCCCTGTGCTGCTTGTAAGCAGGGTCCATAGGGCCAGCTCTGCGTGCCCTCATGGCCTCTGAACCTGCCTGAGGACGGATTCTTCCTGCCTAGAGGAATCCACAGGCGCCCACCGCCCTTTCTCTCTAGTGTATTTTCAGGGGGTGGGGGTGGGGGCGGTATTGGGGACTGAACTCAGGGGCACTCGACCGCTGAGCCACATCCCCAGCCCTATTTTGTGTTTTATGTAGAGACAGGGTCTCACTGAGTTGCTCAGCACCTCGCCATTGCTGAGGCTGGCTTTGAACTCGGGATCCTCCTGCTGCAGTCTACTGAATCGCTGAGATCACAGACTTTCTAGTGTTTTTAAAGTTCCAAATTTAGACTCATTTTAGAGCCTGAACTGCATGATCACGATCCTTGAAACTCTGAAGCATTTCATACAATAACCATTAATCACAGATGGGTATCTTGAAATAAGCTGATTTCCTCAGTCTAGCAGCCTTAAATAGGCTTGCTGTAAAATGAGTATCTCCTTTCTGTCTGTGATCTGAAGATCTGTAAAAATTGCCAATGTTTTCATGAGGTAATTTGCACAGCACTTTAGAATCAGGAAAATTTTTGCCTTTTGTTTACGCTTGGCAACAAAATTTCCTTTTTGAATAATTCCACCTAAATTTGACTCTGGTTTTAACATCATTTAAAATATTTGAAACTTTTTTTCAAAGTACAGGAAGTTTGTGCCTTCACCCTGGTCTGATGGCCGAGCACTGGTTCCTCTGGAAGCACTGGTTCCTCTGGAGTCGAAAACACCACTTAGCTTGTAGCAGTGCTCTAGTGCTGTGTGCGGTCATTCCTCTGTAGATGGGAAGGCTAAGCAGAGCTCCTTGGCACTTACCAGTTCACACTGCAAACACCTGGGGGCCTGATTTATTAAGCCTGTCATTATAACTGAGTTGTTGTTGTTTTGCTCTCGGGGCTGACGGGCGGACAGGGCGTGTCCCAGGGCAGTAGCACAGGGCTGCTAAGCCAGCCTAGTGTGGATGGGTGATGGGGACCAAGTGGTGAGTCCTCTGCCTTCATGGGGCAGGCCAGCTCCGAGGCGCGAGCCCTCTGTGACACTAGTCCAGCTGCTCGGCCATGGGTTCCCCTTATGGTGCCACCTTGGTGGGCATCTCAGGTTCTCAGGGACAAGCCTGTGAGCTGCATACCTGGGAATGAAATTGCAGTCTGTCCACAGTGTCACTTATTTGGTATTTAGCTCTGTGATCTCATTTACCTTCCTGGTGGGCTCATCTTATTTTGAATCATATTACCATTTTTTAATGATGTAAATGCTTTATTTTCTCTGAATGTTAGGAATTTATATTTTTGCCAATAAATGTTTAAGGCAGATAAACTGAGTGTTGACTTGATAAGAATCATTTTGTTAAATATTCTAAAAAGGGCTTAGAGGCCTTTTAAAAGGACCGAGATTTCTCTGGCTTTTCGTTTGCAGTGAACACACTTTCGTAAGCTTTGTTTGCCATTGTTAACTTCTTTATTCTTTGGGAGAAGGGAGTCTTCCCTTAATTCTGAATCATAAAGCAGTTTTTGCGAATTATCTTCTCTGAACGATTTTGTTATGCCTGACTTGGGAGAGAAAAGTTTCCCATTGGATCTCATATTCCAGGTGATATTTAGACAAAATAACAGTCATCTCCTTCTCTGTTGAACACCTGTGCTAAGGAGAGAGCAAATGATCCTGGTATTCTGAGCTGATGAAATAATGAAAGCATGCACAGGTGTACACACACAGGCACCTGGACACAGGCACACGCTCACACAGGCACACACACCCACACAGGAACACACCCACAAAAGCACAGGCAAAGACAGGCGCATGCACACACAGACACGCACAGGCACACACTCACACAGGAACACACACACACAGGCACAAGGTCACACAGGCACACATGCACATAGATACACGCGCACACAAGCACACACACAGACATGCACACACGCACACGCGCACACAGGCACATGCACACAGGCATACGCGCACACAAGCACACACACAGACATGCACACAGGCACACACACAGGCACATGCACACAGGCACATGCACATAGGCACACACTCACACAGGCACATGCACATACAGACAGGCACACGCTCACACAGGAACACACACACACAGGCACAAGGTCACACAGGCACACACGTACACAGACACACGTGCACACAAGCACACACACAGACATGCACACAAGCACACACACAGACACGCACACAGGCACACACTCACACAGGCACAGGCACACGCACACAGGCACGCGCACACACAGGCACAGGCACACACAGGGCCTTGACTTTAGAGTCAGAGGACACATACGACCCGCCTTCTCAAGCCTGAGCAGTGTGCCCCTGTTGAAGACAGGCCTTCTTCTCCACCTCCAGGAGAGCAGCTGGGAGGCTGGTGGTCACACGTGACAGCACCCACACAACCTTCAGGCATGTCATTGAGTCCCTTGGAACTGACTTGGTTGTGAATTCAGTTGATCAAGTAATCTTGCCAAGATTCTGCCTTCCTGCCTCTGTCTATCTATCCATCCATCCATCTTCCCTCCTCTCCACCCACCATCTGTCCTGTCTGTCTGTCCATCCATCTGTCTGTCCTCCCCACTACCCATCATCTATCCTGTCTGTCTGTCCATCTGTCCATCTGTCCTCCCCTCTACCCATCATCTATCCTGTCTGTCTGTCCATCTGTCCATCTGCCCTTCCCTCTACCCATCATCTATCCTGTCTGTCCGTCTGCTCTTCCCTCCACCCACCATCTGCCCCGTCTATCTTCAGTCCATCCGTCTCCCCTCCCCGCACCCACCATCTGCCCCGTCTGTGTGCGTGTCCATCTCTGTGCTCTTGCTTGTCCTTCTGCTGCCCGCCGCCTCATGCGCCCACGACCCATCACCCTTGGGCCTGCGCTGGGAGGTGCACTCTGTTGCTTTCTTCAGGTGCTGGACGGTCTCTTCTTGGGAAGCCTAGGTGAGCTCGAAGCCTCTGGCATTAGAGGTACATTTTTATTCATACCAATACTCCCCAAATCGCTCTGGCCTTGCTTGGGTCATCTGCCACTCTGGGCCTGTCCCTGTGACAAGGAGAGTCCAGCTCTACGACTGCTGTGCCAGGCAGGTCCCCATCGTGTGGTCTGCCCATCAGAGGGGGGTCGGATTCTCAGAGGAAGTGACTGGGCAGGCCAGGAGTTCCAGGGTCTTCCATAGCTGAGGCTGACTTCCTTTTATTTTACTCTTGATTGAATGTGGAATTCTCAGAACAGATAAAAGTAGGCATGATCTAGTCATCGTCACGGCATTTGTGCAACTGTAACACCAAACTGAGGTCTAGGTTGACCATGAACAGAATGACGAGCCACAGCTGATGCAGACTGGGGCCTCGTGTCTGCCTTGCAGGTGAGCGTGCCCCAGCTGGGGACGAGGCCTTTGCTGCAGTGGCCCTGTGAGGACTCGCTTCTCCCACGGGGTCTCTGGACAGTCCTGGGACTTCGGCTCCTGCAGTCGACCAGCTCTTGGGGCCCACCTGGTGGGAAGCATACCTGCACGATGAATTCACCTGATCTAGTTGCTCATGGACACAAATGTCGACCTGTGTGCCAAGATTGCAGGGCCATCTTATTAATGGTCACCCAGTAATTTAAGGTATACTTCTTTCCCCTGTTTTTGTTTTAATTATAATCAGTTTGAAAACACAAAAATAGAACATTTTTCACAAAAGATACATAGGTCCTCAAACGCCCTTGTCGTGAACTCTCGGGACTCAGGCTGACGAGGGCCACTGTAGCCCAGTGCCCCCTACATCTGAACTGCAGAGGAAGTCGGTTCCCGTATTGGTGGCTTAGGTTTCAGTTGCTGTGTTTCCTTTCGGCTGTAGTAGGTTTCCTCTTGGCAGTGTCTTTCACACCATGTGACAGTGAATACAAGTGGCAAAGCCTGTGTCCCTTCCAACTTCAGTCCGGTTGTCAGCCTAAACCCATGTGAGCTGGTTTATATCTGGTCCCAGTACGCTGCTCAGATGTTTTCTCAGCTGGAGAAAACTTGAAATACTAAATAACTTTAGGCAGAGCAGTTACTTCCTTCCCAGCCAGACCCAGGAAACCACTCCCTGCAACCCCAGGGTAGAGACTTGGAGGGGTCAAGGAGGTCTTGTTTGATGCCCAGTCACAGTCAGTCAATCCTCTGTCTACACCATGCTTCTCCAAAGGAGTGTCATTTGACAGTGACGCCTTTGTCCCAAGGGGCTGTCTGGCACCCTGCAGGACTTGGAACACCCAGAACCTGCACACTAAATGTCACAGTGCCCATGTGACTGTGAGAGCGCCTCTGCCCCTGCGTTTCCAGGCAGCCCAAGGACTGGCACTGCAGCCTGCTTGGGAGCCCCTCTCCTGAGGCCTGCGGACTTGGTTTCTGTCTCTGGTGATTAAGAGCCAGAGACTGCACAGAGTTCAGCTGCAACTCCAGAACCACCTTCCTAGGAGAACCACCAGCCTCAGGGTTTACTCTCTGGAAATGGAGATGATGGCAGGTGGTCTTCTCCGCCTGGGGTCCGTAGGAGTTAGGGGAACCGGACACATTCCCTGCCCTTCCCTTACCTGTTGAGTGTGATTTGTTTTTTGGTGACTTGCTGTGTTTTGCCTTGAGAACCGGCGCCTGCAGTACAGTCAACAGCTGTGGAATCACTTGCTCCTTCTAGTAAACGGGAGTGTGAACGAGATAGAGTTGACGACCTTCAGAATCTTTCTCCTCGTTAGATGAGTTTTCATCAATGGCCTGAGGAGAGCTCTTGGGATTGTGTGTGGAGCTGGAAGGGCCTGGCTTGGGCCTGCAGACCTGCCACTGTGTCCCGGCCTTGCTGCCGGCTGCACGCTGCACCTGGCCAGGTTAGCAAACCAGGGCTTCCCCATGGGGAGAGGGCAGGAGCCGGCCGGGAGGTCCTAAAGGCGCTCAGGCACTGCCTTCAACCTCAGCCCTCGATTCTCACTGGGAGAGCAGAGCACCACCAGCTCAGGGTGAAGAGTTTCAGTCTTGGAAGTGGTTTTCCAAATTCGAGTAGTGGATGCAAAAAACATAATGAAAACGGGTAGAATACGGATCCAAGAGCAAGAAAAGCGGCCAGAGTATTTAATGTGAGTTATTTTTGTGTTTTCCTACAGATGATTTCAGCATATTTGCACACGACCATTCTTTCTGGTTAGAAAATCTAGTCTACTCTGCAGTTCGGGTCCTAGGGCTGATGGGGCGTTGATGAGAAGGGAGCAGGTGGCATTTCAGTGGAGCACCTCAGACCCGGGGACGCCCGTCATGGCTTCGGGGCCCACAGCCTGCGCCTTAGCGTCCGAGGCTCCCTAGAATCTCCCCAGAACCTGCAGGCTTTGCTCTGTGCATACTTGAGTGTCCCAAGAAGCCTCAGGATGAGTCCCCAGGCGCCTGTGGCAGGGTCCGTGTCCTCCTGTGAGACTGGAAGGCTGCTGTGTGGAACTCACTCCTGAAACGCGGCCGTGGCTGCCGTCCAGGCGGTATTAGCCTTTTCTCACCTTGGTGTCAGTTTCATCTGATATTTTGAGGGGAGAAGTCCCCAAATGTACGACTTATTTCTATTAAAAAAAGTTAACTTAGAAGAAAATTGCGTCGCGTGCTGCCATTTGCATTTCCCAAGTAAACGTCCAGCTCCTCAGCATGACGTCCTGTGTGGGCACCGTGATCGGTGGGCAGAGGCCCCGCTATCTCGGTTTTCATTTGAAAAAATACATCGAAAACAACTCTTTTTTTTTCTGTATGAAAGGCATCTGTAAAATTAGTGCTTTTGAATTAGGGGCTTAAAGGCAGCACTGCTAATGTCCCTGAGCAGATTGAAGGGAGCTGGCCTTACAGCTGTGAACACGCGTGCAGTCCCGCTGCAGCCAGACTGCGGCATTCGTGGGCACCGTGGGCACTCGCGGGTACTCGTGGGCATCGTGGGCACTCACGGGCATCATGGGCATTGTGGGCATCATGGGCACTCGTGGGCATCATGGGCACTCGCGGGCATTCGTGGGCATTATGGGCATCGCAGGCACTCGCAGGCATCGTGGGCATCATGCGCACTCGTGGGCACTCACGGGCATCATGGGCACTCGCAGGCATCATGGGCACTCACGGGCATCATGGGCACTCGTGGGCATCATGGGCACTCACGGGCATCATGGGCACTCGTGGGCATCATGGGCACTCGTGGGAATTGTTGTCCTTAGCACTTTTAAGGACTCTGGGGCGATGCCGGTGTCTGCATCGTACAGTGTAAACAGGGTGCCCAGTGTCATTTCTTGGAGAGAAGTGGTCTAGGGTCGTCTGTCCCCATACTGGGCCAGAGTTCGGGTGTCTTCGTGGGGGGACGCCCAGGCCTATGGACCCACGTCAGTGGGGATCCAGCGCAGGAGCCTGCTTTGCCCGGGGCCTCGAGGTACAGGCTCACTGCTGAAGGACGCGCCTGGAGATGTCGCCCAGCAGGCTGTTTCCCCGTGTAATTTTAGAGGGTAGAAAGTGGGAAATCTCAAATGACATCTTAAAATAGAGAGGCTGAACACTCAGGTACTGGGCCATCACAATTGTATTTTTAGTATTAGAGCAAAAATACCCTGAGAGCAGTATATTTTCAAAGAATTTTTATCCTTTGATGCATTATTTTAGGCAAAGGTACAGGCACATTAAACTAGTTCCAGCTAATTAGTGGGTTCCATCTAATTATATTTTTAACTCACAAGGGTTATTAGGTTTATGTTAGAATTTTTTTTGCCCTGTAGTTTTTTTCTTTTATTTTTCTGTTTTTTTAGAAGCCAAGAAATATTTTATAAAACTTAGACAAACTATTTCCATTATCTTTCCCTTTCAGAGTTATTTTTCCCTTTCAAGACATCTGGAATATTGAATGTGCACTTTAAGGCATTTCTGTCTTTTCCAAGACTCACTTTTTAAGATGCATACACACTTTGACTTTGGTAGAAATTGGAGTTACTGCTAAGGGGGTCTCTTATGGACACAGCATGTGTATGTGTGTGTGTTCACAGGAGTGCTGTGCATGCGTGTGTGTGCATGTGGGTGTGTGGCCGTGTGCACATGGGCACGTGTGTGTGTTCACAGGAGCGTCTGTGTGTGCATGTGTGTGCATGTGGGCGTGTGCATGTGTGTGTGTTCACAGGAGTGTCTGTGTGTGCCTGTGTGTGCATGTGTGTTCACAGGAAGACCTGTGTGTGCATGTGTGTGCACATGGGCATGTGCCCATGTCTGTGTTCACAGGAGTGCCTGGTGTGCATGTGTGTGCACGTGGGCATGTGCCCATGTGTGTGTTCACAGGAGTACATGTGTGTGTGTATGTGCATGTGGGTGTGTGTACGTGTGTGTTCACAAGAGTGCCTGTGTGTGCATGTGTGTTCACAGGAAGATCTGTGTGTGCATGTGTGTGCACATGGGCGTGTGCCCATGTCTGTGTTCACAGGAGTACGTGTGTGCGTGTATGTGCACGTGGGTGTGTGCACGTGTGTGTTCACAAGAGTGCCTGTGTGTGCATGTGTGTTCACAGGAAGAAGTGTGTGCATGTGGGTGTGTGCCCGTGTGTGTGTTCACAAGAGTACCTTGTGTGCAGCCGTGGGCATGTGCATGTGTGTGTGTTTTCAGTGTGTGGCGTTTGGCCTCTCCCTTGGTGGCGGGCGCTGGCCTCCTGGGCCATCGGTGGGCTTTGCTAGGTGCTTCTCCCTGAGGCCTCGGGAGGTGCTGAGTCGTCCAGGTTTGTGGACGGTTCCTAAAGGGCAGACTGCACGCTGTGGCCTTCTTTCCTGTGATAGGGTCATGATAATCTTGATGCAAACTGACAGCTTGGCTGGGGACGCTTTGCTTTTCACTCACGGGTGTCCTGTGGTCCCTTCACTGTTTCAAAGTCACTTCTGACCAGTTTCAAGATGTCCAGAGACCGCGGGCGCAGCCAGCTCAGTGCGCAGGCTCACTCCTGCGTCAGCACCCATGGCGTTGCTGCTGCTGGGCAGCGTGTTGGATCTTTAGTTGACTGATTCCGTCACTTTCAGACGCAGGCCCTCCTCATGTGCCTTGAAAGTGGGCCAGGAGGCTGCCTCAGGGAGGGCCTTCTTTCCTTCATGTGGTACCCTGGACGGTCTTTGTTGAAATCACTCAGGCTTCCCAGCCTGGATTCCCTCCATCCTGTTATCAGCCACATCTGGCTGAGTCATCTGTGTATCAAAGACCCCGATATCCACCTGGTAGCTGGAGCCACCGCAGCTTGGGGCAGCTAGTGGGGCACCAGCCGGCTTCCCTGGCTCTGACCTTGCCCTGAGGGACGTGGTGCTACTGAGCTGTGGGAGGCCTTGGGAAGAGACCGAGGTGAGCACCTCGGGGGTGCAGGTGCTTGTCCTCAGTCCCCACCGCACGGGCAGGCTGAGCTGCTGGAGTCTTCCCTGAGTGGAACATCAGGATGAGCCCTCGGATCAGATCAGATCCATCGTTGGCAAAGATCTGAGACTCAAGGTCTACGTCACTGTGGGACACCTGTGCCTGGTTCCTTCCCTCCCCTGGACTGGGCATGCGTCTCTGGGAGGTCGTGCTCTTGTGGGAAGGGTGGCTCGTGACCTGCACCGTGGCCTTCAGATTAGGGCCCGAGAGGGCTCCCTCCCCACATGGAGGTCCTCAGGTTCCCTGGTTAGCCTAAGACGTCTTCGAGAGGTTGGGAATACCCGTTTTAAACAGCCGTGCGATGCACTCGTTCTCGAGGTGAGAAGCTTGGCGCAGTACCACAGCGAGCAGGTGACGAGCGTGGGGAAGGGGCTTGTTTGGAGGGACGTCCAACACCAGGGGGCTTGTTTGGAGGGACGTCCAACACCAGGGGGCTTGTTTGGAGGGACGTCCAACACCAGGTTCTGGGGGTTGGTGGCAAATGCTTGGCATGGGTTTTGGTTGCATGGCCCCTGGCCAGGGCTTGCTTTCCAGTGTCCAGGGCCTTTGTCCTTCATGAACAGCCTGTGAGGGCTGTGTCAGCTGACAGGCTGCAAGCCACCGTGTGTTCTGGTGGCTCCTGGGTTTGTAGTGCAGTTAGTGAAGACCAGCTTATACACAAAATTTGCTATTTATTAGAGCTTATAGCAAAGGGTGAGGTACCTCGGTGGAGCTTGCGTTGTTCCATTCTTTTTGGTCAGACGAGCCATTTCAACACTCCTTCTTTAACAAAGAACCCCCATCCCCAACTGGAGGGATCTGCAGAAGGGCGTTCCCAGGCGCCTGCTGTGGCGAGAACCTGCGTGCTCGTGGTGTGTAGCAAGCCTACGCCAGGCCCCTCCGTCAGCCCTGCCCGGGGCTCATGAGCCCTGATTCTCTTGGCTGAGCCTCAGGAGTGAGAGAACAGCCTCTGCTCCTCCCCAGCCCTCCGTCCCCAGGGAGCTGGCAGTGGGAGGTGGCAGAACCTGGGGGACCCTGTGCTCTCTGCCCTCTGCACTTGGCTTTGACTTTGACTTCTAGGGAAGAGTCCGAAGGTTTCCACGGGCTTGGAGGTTGAGGGGGTAGCCTACTGGAGGCCACCTCCTGGCCTGGTGACCGTGCCAGCTGTGTGGGTCTCCATGAACAGCTGGCACAGCAGCCTGGTCCCCACTGCAGAGCTCGACCTCCAGAGAAGCTGTGCTTGTCCAGCCTCAGGTCCACAGTGCTGTAGCTGAGCCAGGGTTACCCCTCCTTGCTGGACTGGTTGTCTTGCCCGGCCGGGGAGGGTCAGTACCTTGAACTTGGTGAAGGGGTTGGGACTGTCTGGGGTTTCCCAGTCTATCAAGGGTGACCCTGAAGCTCCCAGGGAGAAGATTGCTGTGCCAGTCACACATGCCGAGGTTAGACCCAGGGCTGGTCACTGTGCCAAGGTTAGACCCAGGGATAGGAAACCCAGGGACTTCTAGCAGTTAACAGTTTTCCCTTTTATAAGAAGATGGCAGCTTGCTCCCCACTCCAGCTGTGGAATCCATGATGTGATATGGTTTTGAGAGCAAAATAAACTTGATTTAAGGAGAAATTCTATGCTCTAGACTTGCCACAACTTGTCAGTCCAGGAACTTGGAGAAGCTCTGGTCATCATGTGCAGGACCACAGTGTGGGCAGCCTCTGTGCTCTTGGGATGACCCTGGTCAGGTGATGGCCTGGGGCTCTGGGTAGGCTGCAGGGACCTGGAACGTACTGTCAGCCAGCGATTTCAGCGAGAAGCAGCCGACACAGGATGACGGGGTGGCCAGAGAGAGGACGGCACACCCAGTTAAGTTGTGTACCTGGAGCCCAGTCTGCGTCCTGCATTGCTGGGGACGGCAGCCTGAGGCCGTCTCAGACGCCCGTTGCACACGCCTTCCGGCACATGGCTCAGTTCTAGAGCACTGTGGTCCTTCAAGGACACCACCCCGGGGAGTCCCTGCCTCTGGTTCTTGGGGACACAGCCACAGTGTGCATGAAGAGTGTCCAAGGACAGGGCTCATGTGGAGAGCGCGGCGGGGCCGGCTGTGCCCCTGCAGGCCTCCTCTGCATGAGCTGCCCGGGCTGTGCAGCCCAGTGGGCTTCTGGGGGCCGTCTTCGTGGTGGCGTCCCTGCCCTCAGAACTTGCACATTGTGCCCCCAGCCCCAGGCCCCGGAGACACGGCTGTGGTCCCCGTTCTGCCACGCAGCGGTAGGACAGGTTGGCTGAAGTAGCCACTGAAGTAGCCTGGGGATTTAGGAAGAGGGTCGTTGTGAGGGTGTTTCCTTCAGCACCTGGAGTAGAATGTTCTGAGTCCACTCGGGTCAAGAAACAAGGGAAGGCAGCAGTTGTGCCCTTGGCGTAGCAGTGAGCGCCCGGTCAGAGCCTCCCCGGGTTTCTTGAATCCCACTGCTCCTTTCCCTTGTGTTGGCCTGCACGTGAGCCCAGGCCTCACACACACTAAGCACGCGCCTGCTCCGCCCCTGGAGGTTGGGCAGGTCGGCGGCAGCCCTCAGGGGGTCGCCCAGCAGAGGGCGGTCAGTTGACCTCCTGCTGGGGCATCCGGTGGCTGCTTCCCTTCGCTGCGGCCATGGCGCCGTGTACCTGCACATGTGGGCAGGCTCGGGCGAGGCTGGGGCCCTTACGCTCTGGACTGCCTCCTTGCCTTGTGGCCTGAACTCACTTCTCCCCCAAGCCGCCGGGTGGAGAGTGTTGCGCCCACCCTGGGACATCCTTTGGCCTCACGCCACCCCACGCCTAACGTGTGTGCCTGTCCTTCCTGCAGGGAAATGGTCAACGCGTGGTTTGCGGAGAGAGTGCACACCATCCCCGTGTGCAAGGACGGCGTCCGAGGCCACCCTGAGCCGTGCCCGGGCCCCTTGCCCCCGAGTCCGCGTGCAGACGGCAGTGCCCCCGGGGCGCCCGCCAGGAAGATCTCTGCCTCGGAGTTCGACCGGCCCCTCAGACCCATCGTGGTCAAGGACTCCGAGGGCGCCGTGAGCTTCCTGTCTGACTCAGGGAAGCCGCAGCAAATGCCTGCCACCCCACCACGCTTCCCCAGTGATGACGGGGACCAGTGCTCCAGGCTCCTGGAGTTGGTGAAGGACATCTCCAGCCATCTGGACGTGACTGCCCTGTGCCACAAGATCTTCCTGCACATCCACGGGCTCATTGCGGCCGACCGCTATTCCCTGTTCCTCGTGTGCGAGGACAGTTCCAACGACAAGTTCCTCGTCAGCCGCCTCTTCGATGTCGCCGAGGGGTCGACCCTGGAGGAAGCCTCCAACAGCTGCATCCGCCTGGAGTGGAACAAGGGCATCGTGGGGCACGTGGCCGCGCTGGGCGAGCCCCTGAACATTAAGGATGCCTACGAGGTAGGCGGGCAGAGTGGCCGGGAGGGGACTTGGCCACGGCTGGACCGGCATCAGGGTGGAGGTCTGCACACTGCTGAGGCCCAGAGGCAGGAGCTGTGCTGCTTTCCAAGTGCCAGAGTACCTCCCAGGGTCCCTGGAGAACCAGGCTGCGGGGAACTGACCTGTCCTTCCTTAAGGACTCAGTCCTGCTGAGGGTCTAGGACAATAGGCGCAGTCAGCCAACCAGCCCACCCTGTCTTTCTCATTCATTCAGTTAAACAGGCCCACTTGCTCAGAGCCCCCTGAAAACAGAATCTGACTTTCTCTCCTTCCACCCTCTTTTTAAACAAATAAACTTAGGAGGTCTTTTCGAATATGGAGATTTTCGCTGTAAGATATTTCAGTGGGGAGATTTGATAGCTGTGATTTTGCTAAAGCGATTCACAGGCCCTTATGGATTTAAGGATTGCGCTCTAAGAGTCTTCCCGTTTCCCATTTAAAATGGTCCTCGTGATGAGTGCTCCTTAAGCAGGGCATCTTGACTGGCTAGGAGAGGCGCCAGCTCCCGGCTGTGCACACTGAGGACCCTGTGGGCTCCTGCTGCTCTGTGGGGTCAAGGGTGGAGATGGTGTTCTCACCAGCTCTCCTGGGGCCTCCTGCAGCACCCACCCAACATCGGTTGGGTGCAATGAGTAGAATTTCTAGCAAAATCTCAGCCTCACGTGGCAAGGAAGGTGCGAGAAGCAGAACAGGACCTGGAGCTGCGTGGAGAGCAGCTTCTTCAGGGACACCGAGTGTGGACCCTGGGCCCACTGAGACCCACCCGTAGGGAAGCTCCAAGGAGCATCCAGGGTGCCCACCAGGGGGACATGTGGGCGCAGCCAGAGGGACCCCGAGGAGCCGTGGCCAGGCCAGGCCAGCAACCAGGCAGAGGAGGAGCACTGACTCAAAGCCCGGAGAGGGACCGAGGGTGCTTAGAGGGGCAGACGAGTTTTCCTTTCTGATGAGAAAATGAATTAGAGAAACACCGGAAGCCATGAGGACAGCCCCCGGTGAGGGAGCAGGGCCCCAACCTGGGCGCCGGTCTGAAAGGTCAGGAGGGAGCCGTCAGGGTGCAGCTGGTGGGAGATGGAGGGAGGGGACAGGAGTGGGGCAGCCGGACTCGGAGCCACGAGTGGCTGGTGATGTGATGGGAGAAAGTGCGCTCGGACTCCCATTCTCTCTGAAGCCTTGCTGGTCCTCACAGAGCCGCCTGCACGACCTCTCTGAGGTGTGGTAATGCCACACCGTGGCAAACTGCAGGAGGGGCCGTGGGCACAGCGGAGGACCGCGGCTCGCGGAGGTTCCCTTCCCGCCGCACTCTCCCGCGGCCCCGTCCCAGGGGCCAGCTCCACTGACACAGCCTTCCATTGTCCGCATGGTCCTGCGTCTCTCGCCCTGACGGGTCTTCATCACGTGCATCTTACGTCACCTACTCACCATCTTTGAAGTCTTGACAGTGTCTTCTCTTTTTTGCAGTTGGTAGTGGTTACTGGTGGCGGGACTGTGGCCTTGCCCTGCAGTGCCCCAGGCTGCAGCCTTGAGGCCTGGGGACCGTGCTGCCTTTTGTCCTCAGTGCCCGGTACCCGTGTAGCGGGCCAGAGGCTCGTGCTGGGTTATGGGTCTGGGTCTGTCCTCGTTTGCCTGGTACCAGTGCTGAAGTCACTCAGCCTCACCCATAACTTGAATAATCCAAATACCATGTCGTCATCTTTTTTTGGTACCCAGAGAGCTCTGCCACCGAGCTTCATCCCCAGCCGTCTTCATTTTTTATTTTGAGACCAGGTCTTGCTAAGTTGCTGAGCCTGTCCTTGAACTTGCAATCCTCCTGCCTCAGCCTCCCAAGCTGCTGGGATCATGGTAGTGTGTCACCACGTCCAGCTGGCCTCGTGGTCTGAGGACGTGTGAAGGTCCTCAGAGCGTCTTGCAGTCTCCTGCGCCTGCTTCTTTAGACCTGCGGCTGCAGAGGTGATACTCTGCAGCGGTGTTCATTGAACTTACTTGACCACAGGACCTAGTAAAGGTCATGATGTTGCAACGGAAAAGCAAGAAACGACGGTGGAATAGAGGAGTGCTGGGGCTGAAGGCAGGGGCCGGACCTCCCCGACCGAGGGTGGGAATCATCCATACCTGCTGCACCTTCCAGCCCGCACCAGGAAAGCCTGCCGAATGACAGACTTGGAAATGCAGCTGTTGTATCACTGATAACAGGTCGAGAAGCCGAGACCAGATCACCACTTCGCCCAGGGTCTGTTAGACCTCGGGTGCCCACTGCCCCTCGCCCATCAGTGGGCGCTCTGGGTGTGGCAGGCCTGACTGTAGGAAGAGGACCTTGGACCTTAGTCCATGGGAAGATGAGACGGCGTCACACTTGGGAGAAGCTCGCGGGTGCCAAGAGGCAGGTGTGCCTGGCATGGAAGTGAGCTCTCGTCCAGCACCTGGTGAGCTCACCCAGGGCCTGAGCTGCCCAGAGTGCCTGGCCTCGGGGTCCCACCAGTGAACAACCGATGTAGAGTTGCCTTTCCTTCTCAGCTGGACCTCGCCCGGGATCCAGAGTTGCCGAGTCCCTCTGGCCACCTGTCTGTCCAGAGCAGTGCCCCAGCCTGTCTCCCTCTCCTGAGGCATCTTAGGGGACTGGGCAGCTGCTTTGTGGGATGTCCTTCGTGCGCAGACTCAGGCTGGGCCACGGGCACTGCTGTCTGGTTCTGCAGCAGCAGCAGGGTTCTGCCGTCCCTCCCAACTCTGACGCTCCTTGGAGCTGGCAGGGACCCCGCCTTTCTCCCGGCTCCTCCCCAGGTGGGATGCCCAGGCTACCTGCCCTCCCTCCAGCCCACCGCAGCATAGGGCTCCCATGGCCCTTTGGGCTAGGCGGTTGCTGCAGTGGCTGGCCAAACGCAGGGAGGCTGTCCCCTGCTCAGGCGGTTCTGTCACCGCCCCAGCTCACTTCCCAAGTTCTTGCTGAGGCTTGTGACCTAGGATGACTGATCAGACCATTGGCCACTGGGCGTGGCTGCAGTCCCAGCCCCTCCTCCTCCCCAGCAGGTGGGGCGGGCTGAGCACTGCACCACTCACCTGGCTGCTGTCCTGGGGCTCGGCCCCATGCTGAAGCTGTGGCAGGCTCTCTACTCACCCCAGGCCCCGGGGAGTCATCGGGTCAGCATGGACCCGGGTCTGGTTGGAAGGGGCTTGTCAGATATAAAAAATACACCTGTTCCCTGGGAAATCCCGCCAGTTCTAGAAGGAGGTCTGTGCCAGGAGTGGACAAAGGCCAGGTTCGTCCCTGGCACTCTGCGGACCCCTGTGTGTCCTCTCTAGAGGCGCGTGGTGTGCACTGTCCCTGGAACCCGTGACGCAGGGTCGCCATGCAGGTGCATGTGTAGGCCTGCGTGACTTCCCCGCTGCGTCTGCCCCGGACTTACTCCTGGCCTCTTCCCTCTTCATTTGTTTACATCGGTGTGGGCTCATGGGCGTCTTCTAACGAACTGGACCTGTTGTGACCTGTGCGTACCCTGGCGCTCAGGTTGGGTCGGGTTTGCTGACTCCTGTCTCCTGATCCCTCCTCCCGTCTTTGGGCGTTCTCTCGCTTTCCGCCCTATCCATGTTTGAGGGGCCTGTCTTGCCCTTCCCTCTGCAGCCCTAGAGCTGTTCCTTTCTCTCAGTGGACCTGGTTCCTCCAGTGCAGAGAATGGTATTCAGAGACCAAGATGGCGGCCTAGACGTGCTCCTGGCTTTGGCTCCTGCTCACTGCTGTTGGCGTGTGAGCAGACAGCTCGGAAAAGACAAGTGCCAGTGCACACCTGCATTACATTTCTGTGTCCCTACTTCCCGTGCTGACAATGGCCCATCCACGCCGAGGGCCCCAGCTTCAGCCCAGCCCTGGGTGCCTTGTTTTCTCCTCCTCCGTGGAGTCTCCTGCTCCGCAGAGGAAGGCTGGGCTTCCTCATTCTTACGCACTCTCCCTGGTGCACCAGCCAGTCCCTAGCTCTGCACGCTGCAGGCCCTGCCTCTGGCCCTCAGCTGGAGGACTTCTCTTAGAACGTCTGTCTGGTGGTGACAGGTGTAGCTTTAGTTCGTCTGAAAATCCTGCTGTTTGTCGTGGTTTTGAAGGACGTGCTCCCTGCGCCAGTCCCCAGTTGACGGCAGTCTTCTGTCGGCTCTTTAGAAGGGCCTTCCTGGTCTTCCCTGCTCGTGGCTTTCCTCACGGGTGCCCAGTTTCCCTTCATGCCATTCGCACCTACGAGCTCCGCCCTCTGGGTCCTTTGCAGGTCAGGTGAGTGGGTTGGAGGTCTTCACCAACTTTGGGGGATTTCCATCGTATCTCTGAACACCTCGGCTGCGCTCTCTTTGGGACTCCAGTCATGTGCACTGTATGTCAAACCACGCGATATCGCCCGGGCACCGAGGAACCCTCCTTGGCACCCCTCTGTGGCTCCCCTCTGTGGCTCCCCTCTGTGTCTCCCCTCTGTGGCTCCCCTCTGTGGCACCCCTCCGTGGCTCCCCTCTGTGGCTCCCTCCTTGGCATCCCTCTGTGGCATCCCTCTGTGGCTCCCCTCTGTGGCTCCCCTCTGTGGCTCCCCTCTGTGGCACCCCTCCGTGGCTCCCCTCTGTGGCACCCCTCTGTGGCTCCCCTCTGTGGCACCCCTCCTTGGCACCCCCCTGCCCTACGCAGGTGCCCCAGGCAGGCCAGTCTGCTTGCCCCGCTGGGGTCCTGGCGTCCCCTGTCCCCTGTCTCCAGCCTGCTGGTTCCTCAGTGAACTTCCACTCTGCACACTTTTTCGGTCTAGAATGTCCACTCAGCTATTTCTGTCCTTTCCCCTTTCTGTGCAGAGGCCTATGTGCTTATCTGTAGCCATTTTCTTTCACGCCCTTTAGTACATTTACCACGGCTGCTTTGCGGCCTGGTCTGCTAGCCCGACTTCGGGTCGTCATGGGGTCGTTTTCTGCTGACTGCTTTTCTCTCTGTGTGGGCTGGGCTTCCCTGTCCCCTCGCGGGGCCGAGACTTGGGTGTGCTGGACACGGTGCGTGCATGCTGCCGGGACCCTGGGCTTCGCGCTCTTCCTTCAGAGCAGGACTGGCCTTCTGCGGGCAGTGGGATTGCGGGCACAGCACTGCATCCCACCAGGCTCGTCCTATCATTTGTGAGGGAGGGCTGCTCCAGCTCTGAGTCTGCAGCTCGCAGCCCTCAGCTGGCCACGTTGCTTGTCCTCTCAGGGCTGGGCCCTGTGCACGTCCCAGGGAGTAGCCACTCTGGAGGTCAGAGCCTCTCGGCCCTTCCCGGCACCCTTGCTCCACGTGGGCAGCGCCTGCTCTCGACACAGGGAGTGCCCCAGGCACAGAGCCAGACCTGCAAGGTGGGCGCACGGGTCCCCTCCACCGTGGCTGTGGCTTCGTCTAGGACGGTGGTTGTCCTCTTGGGAGTGCGAGCCCAACACCAGCGCGTGTGCGGCCTGTCATGCCAGTGGGCACCCCGCGCCGAGCCCCGGCCATCGCGCCCTCACAGCCGGGTGAAGCGCCCGTCGCGGGGTAGTCATGGTCCCTTTTCCTTCGTTCCCGGGGCCTGGAGGAGCGCGAAGTCCCCCGCGTGCCTGGCCTCTGCACTGAGCTCGTTGGTCAAGGAAACTGTTCTGCAGTGCCGGGAATCTGGACCTTCACTTAGAGTGCACGTGAAGGGGAGCGTCCTTCCCCCACCTCAGCGAAGAGCAGCCTCCGGGATGCCCCCGGACCTTACTGTGGACACCAAAAAGCCCCGAGTGTCCTGCTGGTCTCCACTCCAGCTCTCCCTACTGCTTCGATTGGGGAATCCTCTGCTTTGTAAATGGGTCTCATAATTCTAGTGTTTGTTGAAAATTGACTACAGAGGTGCATTTTTATCCTTCGCACTTTATTCGTCTGTAAAATGATTTGCTCCTTGGCATTCATGTTTCACTTTTGTAATTCATCCTCAGGGTCCTGTCTACTCTCCTTCCCCTTGAAATCTAGAGATATCTAAATATCTAAAGATAAGTAAGAACTATTTTCTAAGAAATATCTAGCTATGGCCTCCGTGTGTCTTAGTTAATATACTCGTTAGCGTGTTTGAAAAAATGGCAAAAATGAAGCAAGTGCTCACATACTCCGTCATTTCACACCTTTTCTTTTGAGATTACCTTTAAAGCCACGTGTGGCCTCTCAGAGGAGGCGCGGCCTCATTTCTGACCCCGTTTGCTGCACGCTCACGCAGAGCCTGCTCCCTCCGCAGCTCTGTCTGTGCCTGACTTCAGATTAGCATGTAGACGTGACCTTCAAAGGCCGAGGATTTCCCAGGGTGCGTCTGCCACGTCCTCGGGAGGCAGTTCTGGGTGCGCAGCTTGGGAGCCCTCCCAGGGCTGTGCAGAGGGAGCGGACCCTCGGGGGTCGCGTGCTGCAGGTCTGCTGCTGTTCTGGTCCTACCTGCTCTCCTGTCTGTGGGTTTCCTTCACAGTGGTCTAGCCTGATAAGCTGAAAGTGATCACACTGGATAACGATAGTCACACTGGACAGCGAGTTCCCTCCTGGGGTCCGCAGCCTAATTTCAGGTCTTTTTAACCTAAAGCTTAATGGAAAGATTGCCTTCTGCTTCTCTTTCCTTAACCCACATTTAGCACTGTCACACCACCCGAAGGTCCTTTGTGATTCTTAGACGTGCAGAATGTGCTTTGCAAAATGGGAAAGGGGTTCAGAGAGTTGTTTACCTGAGGAGTCCACCCACGCATCCTTTTTACAGAGAGTTAAGTTCTCATGAACCCTCGAGATAGAGGCCCAGAAGGCAAGAGAGTGAGCAGCCTCTGCAGAGGAGGTTGGTGCAGGCTCTGAGGCCACAGGTCCCAGGGGCATTCCAGAGCCATGCTGTCTGGATGGCACAGGCTATGAGACCGCAGGGACTGGCAGATTGTGTCACAGAGGTGACGGCGGCCACTTTCTCCTGAATTGTGAGGTTATCTAAATGATACTTCTAATTTTCTTCCTTTTTAAAAATTTTGGTTTATGGCTTTTTTTGTTGTTGTTGGTTTCTCATAAACACTAGATGCTAAAAATACTTGGATCCATCTTTGTCAAAGAATGGCAGTGTTTACGTGATTTTCCGCCTTCTCCCTGATACCACTATCCTCATTGCAGTGAGCTAAGTCCAAGGTTAGATTTCTCTGATCTAATAAATTAGAAAAATCCCATCAGTCTTTGTACAGGTCAGTCATCAAATTGAATTTCTTTTTCCTTCCTAGGATCCCCGGTTCAATGCAGAAGTTGACCAAATCACAGGCTACAGGACACAAAGTATCCTGTGTATGCCAATTAAGAATCACAGGGAGGAGGTAAGACAATTTTCCATTTGTTTAAAGGTCATTGGGAAATACTTTTCCTTGAATTTTTTTTTTTACTTTGTGCATATGTGAAATAATACAGCAGTGATAGGCATGTAAGTACACACAAAGCCACGGATGTTCTGCTCGATGTTTTCATGGAGAGCTTGGTTACCAGGTTGAATCCTGACAGCGGCTTGGCTGTGGCCTTGACTAGCACAAATGTCGTACATGCTATTTCCTGCCTGCCTGGCCTGAGCACTTTATTCTACCTATAATACACAATGAAGCTGTGATTAGAATAAGTGTTCATCATAAATGATCATTCAGCTATAATGAGTATTAGTTGACCTTTGGATTCAAATTGAGATTTTGAAAATATAGAAATTGTAGCTGATTCCACTCATCTAAATTTCAGTGTGAATTGTGTTAGTCTCTATTTCACCTAATTCAAAGACTTGGATTCTGTTAAAACTGAGTGATCTCTTCATTTTATATTTACTTGAAAAAGCAGTTAAGAGACCCTTAGTTAAGCTAGGGACCTAAGCTGTGTGTTCCCATCCCTGCCTGCACGTCCCAGCCGACTGGGGGTCACTCTGCAATCAGGTGTCAGGAGCAAAGAGCCCTGAGTGTCTAGATGTGCTCAGGGCCTGGGAGGGCCTTGTCCATAGGGTCAGGCCACAGCGCCCAGGCTGCTCCATCTTTGGGCTGGAGAACCAGCAACAGGCAGTGTGATCTGCTGGCCTGCTCTGCCCTGAGGACGGGGGCTGCTGGCGTGATCCAGGCCCCGTCCCCCATCCGTGGGTCCCCCTGCAGGAGAGAGGGCACAGTGCCCTGCCTCTGCTGCTCCTCAGGCGCGAGGAGGCACCTGCCCTCGCAGGTGGAGGTCTTCTCCAGGCAGCCCTGATTCTGGTGCTCTTCCTTTCTGGAAACACCCTCACAGACACACGCAGAGTAATGTCTACCAGCCGTCCTGGAGGCCCTGAGTCCAGCAGGGTGACCTGTAAAGTGCACCATGAGCACCAGTTAACTCAGACCCCTAGGGCAGGGTCCGGATGCTGGTGTGCCTTGAAAGCTGCGGGGTGGTCCTGCAGCGTAGCCGGGCTGAGGACCGCTGCGTCCTGGAGCACACGGGCTGACAGCCATGGCTGCCGCTCTCAGCAGGCTGCTCCCTGGAGCCACCAGAGGCACGCAGGTGCCAGTGCCCCACCCAGAGTCATGCTCCCGAGAGCTCCTGGCACCGCAGCGTCCAGGCTGGGCCTACACCTGTCCTTGGAAGTGCAGGCCCACTGGCCACCCTCTGACCACAGGCCTTTGGCTTGCGGAGGTGCAGAGGCAATGCCCTTTGGGTGGGAAGTGGACAGAGTGTCCTGCGAGGCGGGCAGTGCGTGAGCTCCAGTGCCCAGCGGGCCCAGCCAGGCCAGGAGGGTGCGGCGGGAGCTGCACAGGGCCGGTGCGTGGTCCACACAGGTGTCCTTGCACGTCGGGGTTGCCGGGTGTGCTGTGCACCCAGTCGAGGGCACCCTAGCTGAGCCCGTGCTCCGACGCTGCCGCCTCTGCCCATCTGTCAGTGGGAACCAGCGCGCTGGCTTCCTGCGGGGTTTCGTCCCGCAGGGTCCGTCCTCTTCAGGCTGCTGCACTGCACTCAGTCACGCAGCCAGAGCCTTGCAGACGCTCCTGCAGGGGCTTCACTCCTGCAGCTCCTTCCCCTCTGGGCCACCTGCGTGGCCCTGGGGTCCCCCAGCACCCGGCCCTCTGATCAGAGCTTCTGCCGTTGCAGCGGCACAAGACTCACCCGGAGATCCTGCTCCAGTGCAGATCCTGAGCTCCAGAGGTCCCAGGGGAACCTGCGGTTCTTTTCTCATGAGGACCAAGCTGGTGGCCCTCTGGTTAGTGAGGTCCTGTGGCGGTCACTGCTCAGTAGTCTGAGTGTTCAGCACCGCGTGTTGTGACAGTTCCGTAAGAAGGAAGCCCCCGCAGGAGCTCCTGGAGACCAGCGGCCACGACACACTGTGAGGCTCATCAGCTCAGCTTGGGGATGAGCACTCAGAACTGCGGGCCACATGGACCGATGACGGGGTGAGAGCGGGTGCCCGCGCACCGCCCTGGTGCGCTCCTGCCGAGAGGCTCTTGTAAGGCATCTGAACTAAGTTCATTCAAACTGTCGGCCCTGGTCATGAGCCAACCACTGGTTGTGTGCACTCTTGAAGACCACCGTCAGCTTTTAGCTTCAACAACTTGGCCCCCAAGACACCTTCGTGCTTGCAAAGGGATTTAGCCCAAAGCCCCTCTGGTTAAACTTCTTTTTCTAGGTAGCAAGAGCGATCTTTCCAAGAGTGGGGTCCAGGGCAGCCCAGGGGAAGGTCCAGCAGGATCACCAGGGTGAAGTGAGGGCAACTCCTTGCTTAAAATGTCCTCAGGACGTGGCTTCCTCCTTCCCACCCGCTGCCAGGAGGGCCCACAGCTGGCTGACGGCAGCAAGCCCTGCTGCACCAAGGTAGGACCCACGGGCATGGCGCTCGCCCACCTCAAGTGTAGCTGTGTAACTGGGTGGACGAGCACACAGCCAGGAGACCCCACCTTCGAGCTCCGTTGTCCCTGCCACCCCAGAGCTGCGCCTCCTGCCTCCACCCAGCCTCTGTCGCTGGTCTGCCCGGGTAACTGCTTGCTGTCTGTAGGGTGCACGGCTTGGGCCCCGGGCACGTGGCCCGTGTCCACGCTCGTAGCAGTGCGGCCCTCCCGGGGCTGGCTGATCTCTCGGGGTGTGGATAAGTATGACGGCCTGTTCATCATTCACTGGTCGGTGGACAGCGGGGCGTTTCTCTGTTTCTCTTACGTTCTGGAAAACCTGCTGTGTGTCTGTGTGTGGGACCTGTGGACTTAGGTCTGTTTCTTCTGGGTGCATGTCAGGCAGGGGACGTGCCAGGTCTCATGGTAGAGGAACGTCAGCTTCGTGACCTGCCCCACCCCTCCACGTGGCCACCCAGTGGCCTTCTCCCCAGCAGTGTGCCCGAGCACCGGGTGCTTGTGGGCCTGTGGCACGAGCCACTCTGGAGCCTGTGACTTAAATCTGATTACAGAACGTGTGGCCCCACGCGGCCTAGAGCCCACTGCTGGCTGGCAGGTCTGATGGAGATGGGGTCAGCGGCAAGCCCGGGTGGCCCGGGCCCTTCCTGAGAGCGTGTGGGGCCCTGAGCCTCTGCGCTGCCCACTCCCACGTCTCCAGCCCTGACCACGTTGCCGTGGCAGCTGGTGTGGAGCCTGGGTCCTCGCGGGTTTCAGAGCACGTCCACTCACACCACGCCTTTCGTAGGATAGAAGCCCTCGGTGACCTCCCTGGGGCTCGGTGACTTCAGCCAGGAGGTTCCCAGCAGCTCCTTCCCCTGCCTGCTGCCTCCCCTCCCTGTCCGCCCTCTCCCTGGATTTCCATGGCGCAGTGTGAAATTACATCCCTGAGAATCACGTCTCCAGAGAACCGGGAGGAGGAGGAGCGCAGGTCCTTGCTCGGATGTGGCTGCCGTGCAAGTGTCACGGGCCGCCGTTGGCCTCGCATGACTCCCAGAGCCGGGTGCAGGCTCAGGCCATGCGGACACTCAGGGCAGTCCGCCTGCGTGCCCACCCACCCTTCCTCTCTCGTGGGGGTCTTGAGATCCAAGGTTAGAGTCCCGGCCAGGCCTCGGGAGTCGTGGTGGAGACTGCCAGCTCCACAGTGTCCCCTGGACCCCTTCCTCGTGACCCCAGGATGGAGCCGGGAACCCTAGGGCTTCGCCTTCCTGGCTGCAGAAGCTGGTGGAGGGCCCCGCCTGCCCGTGCAGAGGGCTGTGCAAGGCTCCTGCGCAGGGGGGTCAGCGTCACCTACTGGTTTAAAAGAAGCAGGAACTGGCAGCTGCTGAGGGAGCCCGGCGGCCGTGTGGGGAAGTCCTCAGCCTCATCGTAACCAGCCAGCCGGGACCCGGGGTCACCAGCACAGCCCCGGCGACCGTCCAGCAGACTTCACACTCAAGAGCACCTGCCCTGGTCTGCCAGGGCGGGAGGCGGCAGGCGCGGGGTGTCCGCTGTGCCTGCAGTAGCAAGAACTGTGGTGTTGGACCACCAGCCATCGATGGCTGGGAAGTACTCGGTGGTGCCTCTCGGTGACGCCGGCTCTGGGAGCTGTGAGGAGCAGTTCACCTGGTGCTGACACCTGAACTGGGCCCTGGGCCGGAAAGCTCTGGAAGACCTTCCAGAGTCACTGGAGCACCGACTCTCCGCCTGCCCCTGGAGAGAGGAACCTCAGCTTTAAGGTGCTTCGGCCACGTGCACTAGTGTTCCAGTCCTGCGGGGGACAGCTGCAGCAGGGTCCCGTCCCTGAACGGGGACAGTGAGTCTCAGAGCTGATTGTGGAGGGCTGGTGGCTTCTGCCGTCTCCGCTCACTCCCTCTGAGAGGAAGTAGGCAAGCACACGCAGGACCGAGGAGCCCGAGGAGGCGAAGCAGCTTATTGTGGAAGGTCAGGGCGCTGGGCTGCAGGAGGTGGTGATGACCACGGGAGGACCACGGCTCCAGGCCGTGCAGGAGGCCTGTGGGCGCACAGGAACCAGGCCAGGCCCCATGGAGCTGCCCTGCTGGCCTGGCAGGGGCTCCTCTGGTCCTCCCAAGGCCCTGGGAGGCGTCATCCGTGGTCCTGGACACAGCGAGTGGGCTGGACCTGAGAGAGCCTCAGCTAGGTGCCTGGGAAGAGGCGGCCCTGGGCAGGTGGACTCCCA
>PVHX01016075.1:0-44465 GCA_004024805.1 Geosciurus inauris
TGGATGAGCGGATTTTAGGGTGAGTGGGTAGTGGGTGGGTGGGTAATAGACTTCCTGAGAGCAGAGTAGACTCTCTTCTAGCTTGTCCTGCGCCTCTAAAGGATGTCAGATGGCCCTACCTGAGTCTTTGTTGGTCCAGCTAGGGGTCAGTATTTTATTTGTGTTTTCTCGGTGCTCCAAAGAGTGAGAGGGGTCTGTGGCATAGCAGTTACGAGAGCCGGGTGCTGGCTTCACCTCCTCACCCCTCCACCCAGCCCACCAGCTGTGGAACACCGAATTACTGTCCCAGTCCTGGGGTGACACCCCTGCCTCCTCTCCAGGGGTGCGTAGTGAGGAGCAGCCCTCTTAACTCTGGGATCGCCTGTGTGGCTTGCATGGCCCTGGGAGGTTAGCACAAGGGACATCCATGGGTCCTTGGGGGACAGGAGAGGCGGGGAGCAGCCCTGGAGCTGAGCCAGGTCAAGGTCAGCCTCCACTGACCATCAGATGGCGAGCGAGAAGTTGCCACTTGGTGTCCGCCATCAGGACGTCTGTGGTCCATTATGATGCAGTGACACGGTGTCCCCGGCTGACACACCCACGGTGTGACCTCCGAGTTAGCGGAGCCTCTTGCGCCTCAGTATCTTCATTGGTAAAACAGAGAATAATTCTGTTCCCGACTATCATCAATCTGTCACCGCTGCCGGGAGGATTCAATGTGGCAACAAGAAGGAACAACGTCACTGCCCTGGCACAGAACTCTCCAGTAACTTTGGATACATTAATGTCATCACCGTCGTCACCGTCACCCTCACCATTATCCCCACCATCATCGCCATCCTCAGTGACTCCTTGTAAAAGCTGCTAACAGAAGCCGGCATTGGGGGTAGGTGTCAATCATCCTGGAAGTCCACTCATCTACCCGACAGGAGATGAATATTTTTCATGTTTGCACCTAATAATTGCATTTGCTGAGCTCTTGCCTGGTGCCCAGACCTCACCTTAAGACGACCAGGGGTTTTTTTTTTGTTGGTTTGTTTTTTGTTTTTCTGCTTAAATTTTTTTTGTTTTTTTTGTTTTTCTGCTTGAATCCTCAGAACGGTGAGGTTGACGTCATCGCTGTGGACCCTGTAGTTCGGGAGCATGGAGAACTAGGAAATGACGGGGCTGCCATCAGATCTGTTGGAAGCTCGAGACTCCACATCAGCAAACCTCATACTCCACATAGTTTATAGATGATGAAGCTCAGAGAGGGACAATGTCTGGCCTGAGGACACACAGCAAGGAAACAGCCCACTCAGCTTTCCCATGACATTCTCAGTTGTGGAACTGGGAGGAGATCTCTGAGGTGGCCCAAGGACAGAGGGAGAGGGTGTCTATCCTCCAGACTGTTGTCTGAGTGCCCAGGAATGTTTTCTTGGGGATGGATTTTAAAAAGAAACTCCCCTGACATCAGAGGCCAGTGTGTGCTGAGACTAACTGGGCATAGACTTCTGGACCAACTGCCGGAAAATGTGCAAAGGCAGAAATATTTTCCCTGCTGAGCTGGGTGGTGTGCAGCTGTGCAGCCCCGCAGAGATCTCAGCCATGACTCACCCCCTCCGCCACGCTGGCCTGGTCATCTCGGGTGGGGACCAAGAGCACTCAAAGTTGAATTTGGTGTTTACGCCTCCCAGGGGGCAGATGGGCTGTGCCAGCCAAGAGCCCCCTCCCTGCCTTCTCTCTAGCTGAGTTTTCAGAAATGGGGACAGAGCCAAATCCTGGAAGGAGTAACAGAAGAACAAAAGCAGAACATTGACAGAGCACCTGCTGTATACAGAGCCCTGGCTCAGCCATTCAACACGGCACAAACTCATGTTCCCCACAAAATCGGAGAAGCTGGAGGTTCTGCCATGGACCAGGTAAATCAGACTTTAATTTAGCATCATCCTTCTGGACTCATGCACACTGGCCCCATCAAAATCTCATGCAATCCAGGCCCCGTGGAGCACATCTGTCATTCCAGCGGCTCGGGAGGCTGAGGCAGAAGGATGCGAGTTCAAGGACAGCCTCAGCAAAAGCAAGGTGCCAAGCAACTCAGAGAGACCCTGTTTCTAAATAAAGTACAAAATAAGGCTGGGGATGTGGCTCAGTGGCCGAGTGCCCCTGAGTTCAATCCTTGCTACCCACCAAACAATCCCATGGCACTCCTTCAGATGTAGGCCTGACAGACCCCGTTTTATCAGAGGCTCCCAGCAGTAGAGACGTGTGGTCATTCATCGAGCCTTGTATCTCTCTTGCTTCAGAACCTGCGTCCTTTGGGTCACGATACCAGCAAAAAGATGGCTCAGAGTTCTGTGGTTTCAGCCTGTGATTCAGAGGAGGGTGAGAAGGTTCTATAAGTCTCAGATCTGTCACTTACCTGCTCAGACATCTCTCTAAGGACTCAGTGTCCCCGTCCATGAAATGGGGGCAGGGAGGCAGCAAAGCACAGGGTGTCTGCAGTCATTCTGAGCCAGGAAACTGAAGACTCAGAGGATGGGCCCCAGGAGCCTGACCTGTCCCCTCAGGGGTTTAACCGAACCCAGCGTCCAAACCCCCAGACACCCAGGAGCCTCCATCCCTCGGCCAGACAGAACCGCCCCGCTGCCTCCAACAGCGCACAAAATCACAGGCAACAGGGCAGAAAACCCAATTATTCTCAGCTGTTACACTGCTTAATTTAATATTTCCAACGAGTTCCTCGGGCCTGTTCCTCAAGAATGAAATGCATATTTGGGCTCTGTCACAAAACATTACGTTTGTGTCAAGGCGATCCATTCCGTATTAGCGCCCACGGACCCCCCGCCTGGTCTAGGGGCTTTTCCAGTGTCTTCTGGGAAGGAGGGCCAGGAGCTGGGGGTCTCTTCAGTGACAGGCAGGGTTGCGGCAGATGGAAGAATGACAGGACGTGATGTGGCTCCAGGGACAGTTTTGGAGAGAATCAATAGAATCTGAGGCAGGAGGCAGGGGAGGTATTTTGCTGGTCCCAGATGATTCTGTTCTTAAACTTAAAAAAAAAAAAAACCCAAAGATTATGTAGATGATCATTTATAGTCATTGAGGAGAAAAATAAACAAGTAAAACATAAAAAGAATTACCCACAAACTCTAACCTAAAGATGAGGATTATTAAAATATTGTTAGGACAGGTTGACGCTCCTCGATTTGAAATACTTGACCCCAGAAGTGTTCCAGATTTGGGATTGCTTTTGGATTTTGGAACATTTGCATATATGTATTGAGATATCTTGGGGGTGAGACTCAAGTCTAAACACAGAACTCATCTGAGTATCACATGAACAGAACCTGAAGGTGATTTCAGGCAGTGTTTTGACTGCATTTTGACTGTGACCGGTTTCGGGACGTTCAGTGTGGAATTTTCCACTTGTGGTGCTATATCAATGCTTAAAAAGTTTTGGATTTGAAACAGTTTGGGATTTGAATCTTCAGATTAGGGATACTCAACCTGAATATATTTTGGGGGGGGGAATAATGGGGATTGAACTCAGGGGCACTCGACCACTGAGCCACATCCCCAACCCTATTTGTGTTTTATGTAGAGACAGGGTCTCACTGAGCTGCTTAGCACCTCCTGTTGCTGAGGCTGGCTTTGAACTCGCCATCCTCCTGCCTCAGCCTCTCGGGCTGCTGGGATGACAGGTGTGCACCATGTGCCCAGCCTGAATATCATTTTAAAGTGGTTTATAAACACACACATACACACACACATAAATGAGATTTCACTCAACACTCTATTTTGAATTTTTATTTTGCTTTGAAATAAATTCAGACTCAAAATTTGCAAGAAACACAGGGAGTTACTATGTGTCAGGCACCCAGCTTTTTCCCCTAAATAGCATCTTATGTAACAAGGGTGGATTGGAACCAGGAAATTGGAATGGTTGAGTACCATTTTATTTTCTGACCTTGCCACTCAGAACTCTTTCACTAGGAGCACAGAGTTGGTTTCAGCGTTTACCAGTTAAATTCTGGTGCTTCCTCTGCCTACCTGTGGGATCTTGGCAAAAAGACTCTGTTTTTCCATCTGTAGAATGGATCCCCCAAGCAGATCTTGCTGTGTAACAGGCTTATTATGAAGACTAAGTAACCTCACTCACAGCGCTGCCACGCGAGGTACTTGGAAGATACCGTCAGTCTCTGTAAAATTTAATCTTCACATTGTCCCTTGAGTCTCATGGGTCTGGGGACAGGCCTGAAAGATCCTAGGGGATGGACTGAAAGGCAGGACCCCTGTCTCTCAAGCTCCCAATGATCAAGGCAACAGCTTCATTTGAAAAAATTGACTCGATCTATTTGGATTTGCACATAAAATTTGGTTCAAATAAAAATGAGAATTCTAGAGTTTTTAATGGGGAAAATAGCAAGGTGTTTGAAAAGATCCTTCCTGATCACAAATGGCTGCCTAGGATTCCAAGGCATGGAAGCCCCACTCAGTCCTTCATTCATCCCCTTTTGTTGGACACACAGGTTGTTTCTCTGGATTTTCCCCTCCTAATACTAATAAGTCTAAAAAGAACAAAGTTGTGCATCTATCTGTGCACAATTGTCCATGTATATTTTCTTAAGCTAAATTTTACAAGTAGAATTTTAAGTAAGTCAGGGAGGCCTGATCAAGAAGGAATTTCTCTTCCATGAATCACAGTGCTGGGGATGCCCCTTGCAGATCCACGGACAGATGTCACACAGGACTGTTTCCATGCTCAGTACTCAACGACTGAATTGTTCTGAATCCTGAATTCTGGTGAGAATTCTTCCCATTTGCTGATGAGAAAATAGATCCCAAGAAGCACAGCAGCTCCTCTCACGTCTTAGGGCCACTGAGGAGCTTGAGCTGGGATCTCACCTGTTTGCAGGTGAGGTCTTGACCTGCATCCCTTCTCTGCCCCGCCATTGTCCTGATCCCACCTGCACACGTTTAGACCAGGAGTCCGTTTCCAGGTTAGATTTGCTCAGTCACCTCTAGCAATGTCTTGGTGCTGTAGTGTCCTCGTGTGTGAAATGGGAAATGCCTGGGAGCCACAGTCCATCCGAGGGATGTTTGAATGTACGTGAAAGCCGAGCGTTTCCTCCCTCCAGGACTTCTTATAGCTTTTATTATAATCATGCATATTATGAATCTCTAAGAAGGGGATTTTCTGGGCTCTTAGACATTTATTACCAGGGAATCTCTTTTATCAAAAAGCATCTCATGGGCTGTTATTTCGAGGGATTAATTCGAGGGACACTTTATCTCACCAGCGAGGCGCCGATCTGCACACATCACCATCCCCAGCCGTTATTGAACCCTTGGCGTGTGCTGGGCCTGGAGTGTGCACTTCATAAATATGGATTTTTTTTTTTGTACCAGGGATTGAATTCATGGCACTCGACCACTGAGCCACATCCCCAGCCCTATTTTGTGTTTTATGTAGAGACAGGGTCTCACTGAGTTGCTTAGTGCCTCGCCCTTGCTGAGGCTGGCTTTGAACTCACGATCCTCCTGCCTCAGCCTCCCTAAGTGCTGGGATTACAGGCGTGCGCCACTGCACCCAGCTAAATACAAAATCTTGTTTAGTCCTTGAAGTCATCTTTGCAAGAGTGAGTGACTGAGTTCTAAGAAAAAAAAAATAACATTAAGAGTAAAGAAGTAAGGGGTCAGGGTCCCAGCAGGGGCAGACGGTGCCTTCAGAGGAGCTGCATGGCTTCAAAGACCTAAAAATAACCACAGGGGACCAGGAGCCTTCATAAATGCTTGCAAGAGTAAGAAGCTGTTACTACCCCAGGCCAAAGGGGACGAGGCCTGGGTATAGCCAGTGATCAGGAGAGTAGATTTGAGGCAGGGCTATTTGACAAGGGCTGTGACCTTTGGTGACGAGACCTTGCCAGCTGGTGGTGAAGCTAAGAGGAAGACTAGCCATGAGCCCTTGGCGCCTGCCCTCCTCCCTCTCCATCTCTTGCAGGCAATTCTCAATGGCTGGACCCACCTGGAGGCTGGAGGCCCAGGAGGCCCTGGGTATAGCTCAGCCTCCCTGGGCTCAGCCTCCCAGGGCTCAGCCTCCCTGGGCATGGAGAGGGCAAAGACAGAGGGAAGGAATCCCTGAGTGGGGTAGAAGGACAGCCGCTGCCTCCCCAGGATCCAGAAACCCTCCCCCAAAAGCCACCCTCCCTTCTCCCCAACACCACCCAGGACCCAGGCTGGGGGTCAAACCCTCCTTATCTCCCTTCATTATCCCTTCAGCCCGGGGCTATCATTAGCCTCCAGCACTGAACAAAGGACTCTCACCCAGGCGGCCACATCCACGGGGCTAATTAATTGGATTAATGGTAGAGCAGCCCACACGGGTCTGGCTCGGATAATTTCAATGAACACCGAGCACCAATCCCCAAAGTCATTGGAATATGGATGAGGTAAATTGAGTTAAAATTGAGGAGATTGCTGCATTCATTAGCCCGCCCACCCTCTGAAGTCGCTGGTTAATATGCAAACTATTAATATGCAAATCAGTGCAAATGCAAAAAAAAAAAAAGAAAAAAAAAAGAAGTGTGAGTCAACCTGCTCCTCCCGACTCCCCTTTTTTTTTGGGGGGGGGGATCTCAGGCAGCTGCTTCCTGCAAAAAAAAGAGAGGCCCAAACTGTGTGTGGGTCTCTGAGGCGGGAGAAGGGACTGGGAGCTTTCATGTCAGAAAATTAATTAAAAGCAGCGGCAGGGACACAGAACACCTTTATCAGGCAGTGAACACGTGTTGGAGTATGTGGGGGGGGGGCAGGAAGCGGGGCACCTGGGAGGACACTGGCGTCCCCTCCAGGAGCAGGTCCCAGGCATCCGCGGGGAGAGGTCTGTTTGGGATTTTCATATATTATTTTTATTTTTGTGCATTTGTGATCTGCAGACGCCAATCTGCAGGAGCACTCGTGGTGGAAAGAATTCCCAAACATGGTGTTCAAACCTGTATCTAGGGCTGGGACAAAAAAAAAAATGGGAAGAAAAAGTGAAGTCCCTTTATTTTAAAAGTCACTTCAAGCAAGGAACCTTTCTTTTTTTAACCAGTGCGGTCACAGGTGCAATATTTTATTCCTTTTAAATGAGTCGCTGGCTTCCTCAGGGCCTGTGGCTTGGTTCAGCGTTCTAGGGAAAGACGGGGACAGGAAGGAAGGAGGCGGAGGACAGAAAGAGCAGGGAGGAGGGGCAGAAGGAAGAGAGCAGGAAGGAGATGGGTTTCCACTGTCTCTGACCCTTTCCTGCATCCTGGTCTCCATCCCATCCCAGAGGCAGGAAAGCCACAGGCGGGTCACCCTTCCCTGATCAGCCTCCACGCAGGAGAGAGCGTCTCTACAGGTCCTTCCCCAGCAGAGCCCCCTGGGCAGACCCCAGGTGCCTCCCTTGCTCTCTTCAGGATGCATCCAGAGGTAGATTCCTGTGCACCCATGAAGACTGTCCTCATTCTGGTGTCTGCCCAGCTGTGCCGCCCATGAAGGGCCCCTGTTCTCCCCCTCAGCACCCTATTTAGTTTAAGTCCTATCTGTCATGTGAGTCAATGCTGCTATCAAAGCCCTTATGCACAGGACATTTGAATGGCCTGGGACATCATGGGTGGCCTAGATCCCGGAGGTGGAAAGGCTGGCTTGCAGGGTGGAGACAGGAGCAGCTGCCCCAGCTATGGCCACCCAGCACTTGCCTGCCCACAGATGTGACGCACAGTGAGCTTTGGAATCTCCACCCATTCCATAGGTGAAAACTGCCGTCTCCCTGGAGGTTTCGTCTGCATTTATTTTCTCAAAAATGAATCAGCGTGCTTTGTTTGCCCCGCGATTCGGAGCTATTTGTATTTTCTTTTCTGTTAACAACATTTGTTCCTTTGCCTATTTTTCTATTAAGTTGGTTTTCCTTTCTTATTGATCAGTAAATAGAGGTCTTTAAGGACTGAGCGATTAGCCATTCTGCCTGGGATAGGAAATGCTAATATCTCCTCCCAGCTTCCTGTTGTCTTTGGACTTCAGTGACACACAAAATAAAATGATGACGTGTTCACTGAAGGCACAGAAAGGCACAGTGATCCACCAGGCTTGTGATGCCAGGCGAGGATCGTGTCTGAATGTAGCTTCTGTGCCCGGAGGTCACTCTGTTGTCTTTCCTAAAGAGACCCACAGTCAAAACACATCCTCGCTCATTATTGGTGTCTGGGTTTAATTTTCAGCAGGGTAAGAATTTAAAACATTGGGGTTTTGGGGCGAGGGGCTCAGGTGTGCTTAACCACTGAGCCACGTCCCCAGCCCTATTTTGTGTTTTATGTAGAGACAGGGTCTCACTGAGTTGCTTAGTGCCTCGCCGTTGCTGAGGCTGGCTTTGAACTCGCGATCCTCCTGCCTCAGCCTCCCGAGCCGCTGGGATGACAGGCGTGGGCCACCACGCCCGGCTCACTTTTGTCTGTTCTCGAGCTTTCCATAAATGGAGCCATCCTGACGCATCCTGAGGGCACTTGCCTCTTTCCCTTAACAGGATGACATGGGAATCCTTCTGCACCCAGAGCCCCAGGTCCGACCACCATGTTGATGAGATTCCCTGTCCATCCTGCTGAACTGATGCTCCCATCGTGGATGACTGTCTGAATGGTCACCCCCTCACGGGACCTGTGGAGGCCATTCTTTATGCCGAGGTCCAGAGTGAGAATGTGACACATCTCCTTGCTGATAGGTGAGGGACCGGAGACTCTTTCCACCTTGTTGGTGTGTGGCTGGGGGCTCCCCAGGGCGCTGGCCTTCCAAGCAGAGGTGTGACGATGACGGGTTCCCAATCTCAGGCCAGCCACCTCTGCGCTAAGGCCAGCCAGGACTCCGGTTGGCCGCAGTTAGCTATCCAAGTCCAGGATAGCCTGGGCTCTGGACTGGAACCAGTGCAGCGATCAGTGACATTCAGTGAGAAAAGGAAGGAAGGCAGCTGGAAAGAAGGAAGAACCTGAATTCCCTGTCCCTCCTTGTACCCAACTCTATTTCACAGCACCTGGCTGAATCCGCCAACAGGCACTGAACTGCTGGTGTTCACAGGACTTCCTCTCAGACGCTATGAAGTCTCCACACGTCAGAGGTGGTGCGTGACTCAAGGCTGGTCCCAGCAGAAGGACGGAGCTGGAGGGGGCTTAGCTGGGGACAATGACAAGAGCTTCTCACACAGACTCAGCCACAAGTACCAGTCAAGCACCTGCTAGACAACAGGCTCCGCTCTAGACCCAGGCCTCAAACAGCTGCAGAGGTCAGGAAAAACAAGGAACGATCTCATGATTATACCACAGATAACCCAGGGAAGGCAGTCACATGGTCTGTTTTTGCTTCTGGGGGTTTTATGTTTTAATTCATTTAATCTGAAAAGACTGTGACGCAGGCTCTGTTGGCATCTGTGTTTTGCAGAGGGGTAAACTGAGGCATGGAGAACTTAAAGAGCTTGCTCAAAAATCACACAGGTTGGCTGGGCTCGGGGCCGCACGCCTGTCATTCCAGCAGCTCGGGAGGCTGAGGCAGGAGGATCACGAGTTCAAAGCCAGCCTCAGCAATGGCGAGGTGCTAAGCAACTCAGTGAGACCCTGTCTCTACATAAAACACAAAACAGGGCTGGGGACGTGGCTCAGTGGTCGAGTGCCCCTGAGTTCAATCCCCAGCACAAAAAAGAAAAGAAAAAAAAAAAAAAAGAAATCACAGAGGCTACAACAGAAACAGGAGCTGGCACTCCTTAAGGGCCTATATCACGGGCTACGTCATTCACTCCTTTCCTGTACTGAGCCCTGCAGTAAGCCTGAGCTTCCTGCAGAGTCTCTTTCCTGTATGTGAGAAGGTGAGATCTGAGAGAGAGAGTGACACCCTCAAAATCAAACACCCAGTTAGCCGCAGAGTGGGGTCTGCCTTTAGGAAGGCCACAGGTAATTGCCCAATGGCAGATGTGTAGAAAATGGCATGTTGGCATACTATAGTGAGGTGACCACATCCATGTGTAGAGCAGCTCAATTCACAACAGCCAAGCTATGGAACCATCCTAGTGCCCTCCAACAGGTGAATGGATAAAGAAAATGTAGTACATGCACACAAGGGAATATTACTCAGCCATAAAGAAGGAAATTACGTCATTTGCTGGTAAATGGATGGAACTGGAGACTATCCTGCTAAGTGAAATAAGCCAATCTCCAAAAAAACCAAAGGCCGAATATTCTCTTTGATATGTGAATGCTAATTCACAACAAGGGAAGAGGAGAAAATAGAAATTCACTGGATTAGACAAAGGAGGATGAAGGGAAGGGAGGGGGGCGGGAATGGGAAAGACAGCAGAATGAACTGGACAGAAGTTTCCTATGTTCATGAGTGAACACACGACCAGGGAAACTCCACATCATGTTCAACCACAAGCCTGGGATCCTCATGAGAATAAGCTATACTCCCTGTGTGTATAACATGTCAAAATACACGCTACTGTCATGCATATCTAAAAAGAACAAATAAAAACAAAAAAATAAAAGACAGAAAACGGTGTGCTCCTCCTGATGAAGGAAGACACGGTCTGACAACAGAGGCAGCCAAATGGCCAGTGGGAGCCTGGGGACTGAGCACCATCACGGAGCATGCTAGCTGTGGGGAGCTCCAGAGGGCTCCCCACTCCTCTGGCCGTGATGAAAGACCTTCCGGAAGAAAGAGAAGAGATGGAGAGAATGTGGCAGTCAGAGGAGGAGCCCAGTGGGGCCGGGGCAGGTCAGAGCCTGGGCCTAGTGGGGGACATGGACACCCTCATGGGGCAAGGACTTAGGAAAGCACAGAGAATGATGATCCCAAGAGCCATGTTTGCTGAGCACCTACTATGTGCTGGGGCCTGGGGCCTGTTCTCACCTAATGCCTTGAGATGGAACAGCTACATGATTACTGTTCTTGTCCCACAGCAACAGTGTAGCTGTTTATTAAGCTACGCACTCTGCCAAGTAACTATTGATGCTGACCAGGACGTGGATGCTCAGAAGGGACAGGGTCACACAGTTCATTGGGCCTTACGCCCCCACATGTAACCACCTGGCAGCAGCTCAGATGGGTCCAGCTGAGTGTCCCCAAGGCAGAGTGACCAAGCAATGGCTGAGACACACGAGACACGCTGCAGTTTCTCTGCGTACAACCTCAGGTTTAACAGCAGGAGGGCTGATCCAAGAAAGTTGTCAGGCTCTGCCCCAAACCCCAGGGCGGGGACCTGAGCTGTGTCAGCGGACACCGTGGGTGGCCTGGACCTGCTCATAAATGGAGGATGCCACAGGGCTGTTTGTGCTCGATGACATCATGGCTCTGGTTGGGTTAGGACTCCTCCAAATTAAAGGCGAGGGAATTAGTGTTGGGAAGAGTGGCTTCATAGTTTCCCAATCTGCCAAGTCCGTGGGGCCACGGCTGGGTTGGCTCATACTGGAAAGTTCCTCTCAGCATCAAAAGAGTTCCTGATGGGGCTGAACCTCAGGCCGCTGCTCTGCGTGGGCTCTGAGGCTCTGGGACAGAGAGAGGCTTCCCTGGGCCACCCCAGAGCTGCCAAGGAGAAAGCAGGTGCCACCCCAGGCTGGGTGTCAGGCAGGGCCGAGCAGGAAGATGCAAACTCACAGCCCTGGAGCGCCTGCGTCCAGCCAGGCTTTGCCCCGCAAGGCCCCTTAGCTCCGCACATCGTCTCCAGCCCCTGTGAGCACAGGTCACTGGCTCCCCATGTGGAACACCTCTCATCAGACTCATGGCCAATGCTTAAGCCTTGTTCCCGGCTGAGCCTCTGTGGGTACAGCAAGGAGAAAAAGCACCCGGCTCCCGCCCCCCAGGGGTTCCCAGACCAGTGTGGAGGCAAAGCAGACTCCAAGGCCAGGCAGTGTGGTGGCCAAGGCCAGCACATGCCAGTCACATGAACACAGATGCACCAGAGGGACCATGAACAGCACGCCCGTGGCCAGCCCCGTCCCTCGCCCAGGGGCTGAGGTTATGAGCCCATTTCACAGATGAGACTGAGGTGCCTGAACGTAAGTGGTGGGCCTGAGGGATAAAGGCCACACTTCTCTGGGCACCTTAGAAGGCCGCTACCCAGAACCTTCTAGTCTAGGTTCCCTCGTGCCTCCTGCCTCAGCCACAGGGAGCGTCCCTCCTCCCCTCACCCACTGTAACGGGGGATCCACACCCATGTCCCCCTTCCCACTCCTAGTCCTAGTGGAGTCCCTGGAATGACCAGGGGTCAGTAATTATTCCAGAGAATGAAGGGAGGGGTGGATGGATGATGGATGGATTTATGAATAGATGGAAAGGTGGATGGATGGATGAATGAATGCATAGGTGGATGGATGGATAGATAAGTGGATGGATGGATGGGTGGATGGGTGGATAGGTGGGTGGATGGGTGGGTGGGTGGATAGGTGGGTGGATGGATGGGTGGGTGGATAGGTGGGTGGATGGATGGGTGGGTGGATAGGTGGATGGGTGGATAGGTGGGTGGATGGATGGGTGGGTGGATAGGTGGATAGGTGGATGGATGGATGGATAAGTGGATGGAGGAATGAATGGACAGGTGAATGGATGGATAGATAAGTGGATGGATGGGTGGATAGGTGGATGGACGGATGGATAAATGGGTAGATGGATGAGTGGGTAGATGGATGGATGGATTTATGAATAGATGGATAGATGGATGGATGGGTGGATAGGTGGATGGATCAATAGATAAATTGATGGATAGGTACATGGATGGATGGATGATGGATGGATAGGTGAATGGATGGGTGGGTGGGTATATGGATGGACAGATGGATGGATAGAAGAACTGATAGATGGATGGACAGATGGATGAATGGATGGGTGGGTAGATGGATGGATGTATTTATGAATAGATGGATAGATTGAGGGATGGATGGATGATGGATGGATAGATGGATGGATGAATGAATGGATAGGTGGATGATCAATAGATAAATTGATGGATTGGAGCATGGATGGATGGATGGATGATGGATAGGTGGATGGATGGATAGATAAATGGATGGATGGATGATGGATGGATGTATTTATGAACAGATGGATGGATGGGTGGTGGAATGTTGGATGGATGGATGAACATGTGATTGGAGTAATGAATGAATAAGCAGTTAGATTAATTAATGGATAATAGACTGATAGATGGATAGCTAGGTGGTTGGTCAGCTAGATGGCTGGATAGGCACTTGGTTATTATTTACTTAACAATGCTATCCTAGCCTTACAGATCAATAATTTTTCTTCAATAATTCTAAGCAAGTTGATAACGGGGCAAAACTAGCAGCACACAAACTCACTCACCTTGAGCTGCCTTCCGCTCACATGCCCCCTTCCTGGTCACTGCTTGGACATGCGCAGTATCATTTTAAATGCTCTGATAAATTCTGCAGTAAAGATTTAGCTTCATATAACCCAGAGATTATCAGTTACGGTCAATGGCAGATTTTATTTTCCCTGAGTGACATCGAATACAACCCGGGTGCATTCTTCTACGCACAACCTGGTAGATGACAGTATAAAACATTTCTAGAAACTTCTCACTTGGCAATTCCTTAACTGGAATGCTTCCATGATGAAAGTCACTCTGCGTGTGCATCCGTGTCTGTGTGGGTTTGTGTGCACGTGGTCAGAGGGCAAGACTTTGGGAGCTCTTACTGAGAGAAGGAGCTGGGCCATGCGCCCCGGGCTGCTGGTAGGTCTTGCTCCGGGGCCTCTGTGGTTGTCCTGCCTCCAGCCTCCTGTCCGTCATCCATAAAGCGATGGCTCAGCCTCCATTCCCTTCCACCTTCAGCCTGTTGCCTTCCATGACTTCAGCTCCCAGGAGACGTGTCCAAGCACAGACACCTACTATGTGTCCCCACCCTGGTTTCCCTCTTTCTCAACATGCCTGCCTTCCCATTTGTGAAAGGGACAGACTTGTCACCAAGGAGTGACTCACTCACATCTGCTCCAGTTCTCGGGACAGATTGATGCTGTGCCTTAATTTTCCATGCCAGCACCGCCCCCAGCCATCAGCCCTGGCAGGGGAGGCACGACCAATTTCCCCACGTGGCCCAGCCCTGCCAGGGCAATTGGCTCCGGGCGCTGGCTGCTGTCCCCGGCCCGGTGCCTGCCCAGCGCAGACAAACTCGTGACAGTGTTTTGTCTGCAGCCGATCACACCTCCTGTCCCAGTCCCTCCTCTGTCTCTCGGGAGTTGTTGGCGGTGGCTCAGCCTGCACAAATCCTTCCACCCCAATTGTTCCAAAAGCTCATGGCAGCAGAGTTAGGATCTCCATCTCTACAGTCCCAGAGAGGCCTGTCAGGGGACCCACCAAGTCTCTCTGGGCTGGAAGGCCTGGGGAAGGTGTCTGGGTGGAGACAGAGGCCAGCATCTAGGGAGAGGCTCAGCCTTCAGACTTCCAGGGCAGCTCTAGAGACATTGGGGGTGGTCACATCCCCATTCCCCGTTTCAAAAGTGGCACCTCCCTGCAGCCCCAGTGACAGAGCTGGAGGATTGAACAGAGTGACGACAGCCAAACATCAGCACCTCAACTCCATCTCCCAGGACTTCCCCAGCATCCAGGCTTACCACTCCCTGCGTGAGGACAGCAGCAAAAACAATGCTCGGCACACCCCCGACGTATAGTAGGTGCTCAATAAATACCATCAAACACACCATTGGTCAGAATCTGCATTATTCAGAGCCTGCCCATGTGGAGAAAATGAAACACTGATTAAAAGGCGGCATATCACTCTTTGTAAGATGAAGCTCAATTTCAGAGATTCAAGGCCAAACAGATGCGTTAGAATCACCCACCAGGGTACCTAGGAAGAGAACTAGAATGCCGGTAGTGGGGGGTCGATGTTGATTGTTCTGTATTCCCCTTTCTGTTTGCAGATAGGGCCATTGCCACGTGCTTTGTAATCTTGGGGACATCACTTTCCGACTCTGCACCTCAGTTTCCTCCTGGGGAAGCTGGGATTCACCATTCTCTCCTGCTACCCCACAGGACGTCCATGGAAACCAAACAATGTGAGGGCAGCCGGAGCCTCTCAAAGCTGCAAAGGGGTTGACACGGGGCCCCGAGGACACCAGCCGGCCAGTGAAACCCTTGCCCAAGTGCATTGTTTCCATGTGTTTGCTGTGCAACTTTGGACAAGTCGCTTTGCCTCTCTGAGCCTCTGATGGAGACAGGTAGATTTATATTGCAGGGTGGTTGGGAATGCTGGAGTGGGAGATGTTTATGAGAAGCACATTCGTGTTTATGAGTTATCTGGGGGTAAGAAAGCAGCACAAAGTGGTCCTCCTCATTGTTCTTTTTTAAAACACCATGATCTTCGCAGAGTCCAAGATGATGAGTGAGGGCACATCCTCAGGTGTGCAAATGAGGCTGAATTAAACAAACATGGATTTTTGAACAACTGGCGGTAAAATGACAAACAAATCACCTTGGAGATAATACAGCCTCGTCCCCACTTCACAGAGGAGGAAACTGAGGTTCTGAGAGGACCAGGAAATTGCCCCCTGATTATACCATGAACCAGTAGGCTCTGGCTCAGGCGCCCTGACGGTCCTCCCCAGTCTTTCTCTTTCCACCTCACGCACTGGGCCAACATCCAGTTGCTGTCTGACTCTGGTGGCCCCGAGCAGGTTCCCCAGGTTGCGTACTGCACATTTTCCTCTAGATAATCCCTTCTCCAGGAAAGCCAGTGGGAAATGACTGTCACTGCCACCTAGGCCCCAGGCCCAGCCCCATTATTATTCCTCTTGGTGTAATAAATACATTTTAAGAGAAACAGATGCCGGAACAGTTGGACAGGAAGGGCCCAGGCATGTGAAGAGGAATCTGGTTTGTGAAAACCTGTCGATTTGCCAGACGGCAGGCAATATGGTACCGCCAGCCAGGTCTGGTCCAGCTGCCAGGTGGCTGCTCAGGCCTCCCCACTGTGCCTCCCGCTCCTTCCAGACCAGGGTCCTCTGGCACACAAATAGGCACCTGTTTGTCCTGCCTGCTGGAAATGGACCCAGGCTGCCGCTGCTAGAGGCCCCTCCACAGCAGCCCGCAGCCGGGGGACCTCTTCTGACAAGCCACCGTGACTCAGTGGAGCGTGGCACCTTCTGCCTCCACTTGCTGCTTCTGTTTCTGGTTTTCCTACCTCCTGGCAGACACCTCGTCCTGTGGCCCTGCAAGACGGTGGTAGCTGGGGTCCCTACTGCCCTCTCTGGTCCTTCTGGGCCACAGCCCTGATGGGAAAAAAAGAAAAAAAGACACTGACTGAGTCCCAGGAGAGTGTGCTGCAGCTTCCCGGAGGCAGAGAGGCCACAGCAGAGCCCTGTGCCGGCACCACCAGCTCAGCCCGCCCAGCACAGCTTCTCCCTGGGCCCTCCCTCATTCATCCACTGAGCTTTGTGGAAGTCGTCACCCGCCGGCAGGGAGAGGCCGATGAAACGCTTGATGTAGGTTGGCTTTGTGACTTTGCAGCAATCAGGCAGGACAGAAGTGACTGCCCCCATTTCGCAGAGGAGAAAGTAGAGCTTGCTGTGGTTTGAAAGTGTCCCCAAAAGGCCCAGGTGTTGAAAGTTCCATTGACATCCTGTAGGAGGTGGTGGGCCCTTTAAGAGGCGGGGCCCTGTGGGAGGAAGTTAGAGCATTGGGGGCGTGTCCGAGGAGGGGATATAGGGAGCCTGGCCCCTTCCAGTCTCTCTTTTCTTCCTGGCCACCATGAGGTGAGTGGCTTCTTCTGCTATGTGTCCCTCTCACAATGAGCTGCCTTCTCACAGGCCCCAGAGGAAAGACCCCATCGTCCTTGGACTGAAATCTCCAAATCTGCAAGTCACAATGAACTTTTTTCTTTATAATTTGATAATTTCAGGTATTTTGTTACAGTGATGATCACAGGCTGCAGGAGAGATGTGGTCACTGTCTCACAGGACAGAAGAGACAGTGTTGGGGATAAGGGACCCACGTGGCCGCCTGATTCACAGTTTTCTCTGCTTCCCACTGACCCAGCTGCTCCTAAAAACAGACCATCCTCCTCTTTCCTCCCAAACGCTTACTGGAGATGACGGTCTCCCTCCCCTTCTCCGTGGTCACGAGGAAGGTGACACATTCATGTGCTTCTGGGAGAAGAAATACCAAGCACTATTCTTTTTCTCCCTGATGTTTTGGGATGCCCTCCCAGGGCTGCCCCACAGAAGGAGGTTAACCATGTAAGACACTTTCCTACCAATAAACTGGGCTCCAACTCTTTCTTCCCAGTGTCCCCAAATGATTGGGGGGAAAAATCACCTTAAAATTCAAGAATCCTGCATCCAAAGTACATTTCTCCAAGGATTCCTTGCTCCCAGGAATAGTGTGAAAACACTTTGTGAAGTTATGTAGCATAATTGTTATTATTATTATTATTATTTTTGGTGAGGCAGGAAAGGGAATTAATCTCTTCTAAAACCATAGTAACAATTGAGTTCCTACTGACCCTTTTTTGAGGACCTAAGCTGCCCCAGGCACTCTGCATTGTGCATGTGACATCTTATTTAACCCTTTCTGCTTCTCTATGAGATGGCTGTTGGCAGTAAAAATCCTAGTGATAATTAGGGACAGTCTGTTTGTGTCATTTCCAAAGTCATGCATTGAGAGAGCGGAGGGCCTGGGATTTAGCTTCAGGTTTCCCGGCTGCCCCTGGATCCTGCGTGTATTTCACCGAATTTCCATTTCCCCTCCTTCAGCACAGTAAGGCTGGAAAACCAAAGACGACATTCCTAGACTGTCTTGCAGCTAAAATTCTGGATGCAGATTTGCTCCCACCCAGGAAGGGCGTTGAGGTGAGGTTTGCGATGCTGCTATGAAGCCGGGTTTGGACATCTATTCAATCCACATTTTATTGACCATCTGCTATGTGCCCGTCCTCCTGGAGCTGACCATATTTCAGGAGAGAGAGAAGTAAAGAGCCACGTGGGCATGAGTGATTCATATATGAATGTCAGGGAGGCCACTGGCGGGGGGCAATCAGGGGAGACTTCCTGGAGAAGGTGACGTTGAAGCTAAGATGCTAAGAGCATGCGTATGTGTGTCAGGCATGGGACTGGGCTGGAGGGAGAATGTGTCCAGAGGGGAGAGTTTGGGAAAAGACTCTGGAGTGAACACGTGTAAGAACTCAGAGTCACTCAGAGGTGCTGGAGCAAGCTACGAAGACACCAGGGAAACGTGGAAGGATCAGGGGTGAGGAAAGGCACCCAACGCACCAGCACAGACCCCCGTTGCTGTCAACCAACGCCCATAGTTTACAGAAGGGTTCCCTCCTGGTATCAGACTTCTGTAGGTTTTAACAAATATATAATATCAGGAACCCCCCGTTGCATGTCACGTGGACTAATTTCACTGCCCTAAAAATCCCCACGGAGCTGTCCGGTTTATTTATTTTTCTCTTTCCACTTTGTTTTCTAATTGGTGCGTTGCAGTTGTACCTATGGATGGGATTTGTTGTTACATATTTGCACAGGCACACAATGTAACAACAGAGTCCGGCCAATGTCACTCTCCCCCCACTCCCCCTCCCTCACGCCCTTGCACCCCGGACACTTTTCTCCACTGATCTCCCTTTGATTTTTAGGAGATCCCCCCACCTTTCTTTCCCCTTTTCCTTTCTAGCTTCTGCATGTGAGAGAACACGTAGGACCCTTGACCTTCTGAGTTTGGCTGACTTCACTTAACATGATGTCTCCAGTTCATCCATTTCCCTGCAAATGACATAATTTCAGTTTTCTTTATGGCTGTATAATACTCCACTGTGTACACACATCACATCTTCTTTATCCATTTGTGCACTGATGGGCACCGAGGCAGCTTCCATAGTTTGGCCACTGTGAATTGTGCTGCTATAACCATGGGGATGTATGTGTCACTAGAATATGATGACTTTAATTCTTCAGGGTAAATGCCAAGGAGGGGTAGAGCTGGGTCATGTGCTGGTTCCATGCCTGGTCTTTTGAGGAGCCTCCATACTGACTTCCAGGGTGGCCGTACTAATTTGCAGTCCCACCAACAGTGTCAAAGTGTCCTTTGCTCTGCATCCTCTCCAGCATTTATTATGATTTGCATTCTGGATGACTGCCATTCTGACTGGTGTGAAATGAAATCTCAGTGTAGCTTGGATTTGCGTTTCCCTAATTGCTAATGATACTGAACTTTTTAAAAATATATGTTTGTTGGTAATTTGTATTTCTTCTTTTGAGAAGTGTGTAATTCACTTGCCCACTTATTACTTGGGTTATTTGGTTTTTGATGTTAAGTTTTGATGTTTTGGAGTTCTTTATATATTCTAAATATTAATCCTCTGTCAGAAGAGTGGCTAGCAAAAATTTTCCCCTATTCTGTGGCTTCTCTCTTTACTGTTTCCTTGACTGTGCAGCTTTTAAATTGGATGCCACCCCATTTATTAACTCTTGGCATTATTTCCTGAGCTTTAGGGTCCTATTGAGAAAATAATCACCTGTGCTGATATGCTGGAGGGTTGACCTACGTTTTCTTCTAGGAGTTGCAGAGTTTCTGGTCTAATTCCTAGGTCTTTGATCCATTTGGAGTTGATTTTTGTGCAGGGAGAAACAGGAGGGTCTGGTTTCATTCTCCTACAAATGGATGACCAGTTTTCCCAGATCTTTTGTGGAAAGGGCTGTTTTTTCTCCAATCTATGTTTTAGGCACCTTTGTCAAGGATCAGATGACTGTAGATGTGTGGATTTGGCTCTGTGTCTTCTTTACTATTGGTCTAGATGTCTGTTTTTCTTCTAGTACAATGCAGTTCGTTACTATAGCTCTGTAGTATTGGCTTAGTATTCCTTTGGTATTCTAGGTCTTTTTTTCTTCCAGATGAATCTTAGGACTGTTTTTTTCTGGTTCTGTGAAGAATGTCACAAATATTTTGATAAAGATTGCACTGAATCTCTGCATTGCATTTGATTGTATGGCCATTTTGACACTATTAACTCTGCCTATCCATGAACATGGGAGATGTTTCCATCTTCTGAGACCTTCTTCAATTTCTTTCTTCAGTGTTCCATAGTTTTTATTGCAGAGGGCTTTCACCTCCTTGGTTAGATTTATTCCTAAGTATTTTTTGAGGCTATTATGAATTTAATTGTTTTTTTCCAATTTCTTTCTCAGAAGATTTGGAGCTGACATATAGGAAAACTATTGATTTTTCTATACTGATTTTGGAACCTACCACAGAGCTGTTTCAAAGTAAAATTTTTGGGTCCCATCTCAGCCCACAGAACTGGAATCTTTTAGACAGGACCCAAGGATCTGCATTTTAACGCTCTCTCCATTACCCGTGCATACAAGGCAAAATTTAGGGCAGCAGATATAGACCTGGTTGGTATGCAGAAACTTCTAGATAAAACATGACCTACCGTCTCTTCTCCTTTTGAAATTGTGTGCTACTCTGCCATAGACTGGAAATCCACTCCCAGGTGACATTAGGAAAATGACAGGCAGGTTCAGGGGACCCTGGGGCCCTCCCATGAGTGAGCAGCATTGAGAGAAGATCCCCCTTGAGGTTTTTGTGTCCCACCAAGTGGAGAAGCAGACTCTGGGGACACTCAGCAGAGGTCTTTCAGGGGAACAAGTGGTGTGTGACTGTCAAAGTCTGGAAATGAAATGAAGGGAGAGAATCTTGAAGAATCTGTTTTCTGGACTCAGGATCTTCCTTTTTGGTTATAGTAATCAAGATTCCCAAACACTTAAGCAATTCCTACTTTGTGCATGAATGAGTGCAACTCTAAATCCAAAGTGGAAAGAAAGGCAGCCTAGATTAGGGATGGAAGGTTCTCGGTCAACCCAGTGTGAGCGCCTCAGAAGCCGAAGTGGTTTGTTATTTGTTTTTGTACCTGCAGAGCTGGGCCAGGGGTCGGCTTAGAGGATGTCTGCTGAGCAAATGGATGAATGCTTCAATGACCGAACCAGGGAGAGCTGCCACAGTGCTTGACACACAGTCAGAGCTCAGCTGAAAGACCCATGCCCATCGTGAGCCATGGCCGAGCTTTACTTTCAACACTGTGAAATGTTGGGTCCATCTCTTTCCTTTTCTCAGCCTCAGTTTCCACATCTGTGAAACAAGAGTCCTTGCAGTTCAGGTATTTTATGAAATAGATGAGAATTTGGCTCTGTTTAAGGACACACACCATACATACATACACCCAAAGGAAATTGTTAACACCATAAGATACCACGACACCCAGGCACGGTGGCACATACCTGTAATCTCAGCAGCTTGGGAGGTGGAGACAGGAGGCTCGCAATTTTGAGGCTTGCCTCTGCAACTTAGCAAGGCCCTAAGCAACTCAGCAAGACCTTGTCTCAAAATGAAAAATAAAAAGGGCTGGGGATGTGGCTCAGTGGTTGAGCACCCCTGGGTTCAATCCCTGATACCAAAAAAAAAAAAAAAAACACTACCACATACACACAAGATTAACAAGACTGACAACATTAAATGTTGAGAAGGATGTGGAGCAACTGGAACTCTTGCCCGTGGCTGGCACCAAGGGAAAGCACTTTAGAAAAGTTCTTGTGCAATTCAGATCAAATTCCACCAAGCCCTACCTTTCAACCCAGCAATTCAACACTTCACATGTTCACCAAAAAATCCATGTCAAATGTCCACAATACCTCTGTCTATGGTAGCCTTCATCTGGAGGTAACACCATGGCGGTTAACCAGAGAACAAATAAATGAGTTGTGGTGTAGCTACACCTGGCTTCCCACATAACAGTAAGAAAAAGACAATCTACAGTTACATGCAGCCACGTGGGTCTGTCTCCAAAACGCCACATTAAATGAAAGAAGACAGACCCCAAAACATACAGATGACATGAGTCCACTTATAAGAATTTCTTGAGCAAATAAAACGGATTATTGTGGAGGAAAAGTCAGTGGGCTTGGTTCTGTGTCGGGCGGAGGGCTGGAGGGAGCTCTCTGGAGCAAGGAGGGGTTTAGGACACACGTGACAAAAGTCTGTGTAAGTACACTTATAACTGTGCATTTCAATGTGTTCCTACGCTTCCCCATAACAGAGATGCCTGCAGATGAAGATTGACACTCCCTTGCTGAAATGTCTGCTTGAAGAAAATTAAGGTGGGTCACTGCATGGACAGAGGGACAGAGAACAGGATAAACGCTAATGGAGGGGAGCCAGGAGGAGCACACACATGTTTGCTATGAACCTTCACCTGCTTTATGTTTGACTTTTTTAATATATATAATAAAATGTTGGGGAAGGAGGGGAACCAGGGAGCCACCTAAGTTTAATACAAAGTTCATCAGCCTCACAACCCCGCCCCCAATTTTATTTTTTTTCAGACCAATGAACAATGACTTAATCCTGGGGACTTCAGGGGCACATATAAATTCATGTCCCTTATCTCAAATATATATTTGAACACATTTTATGTTTCTGAACTTATAAAAGAGTAACTGTTGACTGAATAAATAATTCTTTGTTCTTGCAAGATTATTAATCACTAATGATCCCCTGGGGCCAGGAACCACCATGGAAGATTCACATTTAGCAAATGCTTGAGCTGAAACAGAATGTGCCAGACATTGTGCGTCTGATTTCTTTGGTTTTCTCTTTAAAATAACTCAATTCAGAGTCTTTATATTTGTTACCATTTTATAAACCTCAGACTAAACCTAGAGGTATTTAAAAATGGATCCAAGGCCCCAGACCACCAGTGAGTCATTAGTGACTATTATATTTTTGCTTTTTAGAACATGTGCCCTCCTTCCCTATCCTAAAATAAAAACCCCTAGCCCTCGCCCTTGTCACAGCTGGGCCATTAAATGCAAGAACTGGGCTAAAAGATGGTCACATGACAGGGACAGGCCAATCAGAGGCCTTCCCTGGGATTTTCTAAGAAGGAAATAGTGAAAACACATCTTCCCCTCCCGCTCTAAACTTAGCCACCTGAGAACTTGGAAGTCCCATAAAAGACGCTATATTCCAGCAATTCTGTGTGGACCATCCCACTCAAACCCCGCAGCAGCCCTGTGGGAGGAGAACCTCCCCTGTCTCACAAAAGCCAGAGAAGCTAATCAGGTTCCCCAGAGAAACACAGCCAGTGAGGGGGAGATTGGAAAGCAGACGCAGCTAGCACCCGGTCTGCCGAGGGGACTCCACAGGGACAGGCAAGCTCAGCCACAGCTGCCAAGCCCTCTGCCCCCAGGTCTGGAATACGCGGGTCAGAGCTCTCTACCTGCTTCCAGACTGGACCCCCCCCCCCCGCCCCGTCACACAGCCAAGAAACTGTTTTTCTCTGTGCCCCTGGGACGTCCCCGCTCCAGTCCTCAGGTCCTAACCTGGTGTTTGCTGTCAGATTCCCTTCCCGCATGAACACCTGACAGAGCTGGTTGTGGCTCAGAGGAGCCAAGGAATGTCCTGAAGAGCCCTTCGCAATGCCAGGGGTCTGGTCCCCACGGCAGCTTCTCAGATGACTGGGGACCGGATGCAGGAGAGAAGGGAAGGATGTAGGCTTGGGGGCTGGAACCCTGGCCCCTAATCCAGGCTGCACTCACTACACCGCTCCTTCTGACCCTTGGGTGGGGAGCAGGAGACCCATTTTACAGATGAGGCAGTGGAGGTCAGAAGGCCTTGAAACTCATCGTCGTGAGCGCTGTACTCTGCCTGGTCCTGGCTCCTGGTATTTCTGACTCATGTATCTGCTTCAGGAGCCCCACGGTGGGTACAGCCCAGCACCCCTATCTTACAGCTGACGAAACTGGGGTTTGGAGAGAGAAATGAGTCCACTAGGAGGTAGCAGAGCCCGGATTTGAACTTAGATCCAGAGTCTGGGTATTTTTGTCAGACTTGCCCTGTGAGATGAAGCTCTGGCTGAAGTCCGTGGGACTCAGTTGCGTAATTGATTCTATTGTTGATACTTTAAAATCCAAACTTTTTTTCTTGGTACCAGGGACTGAACTCAGGGCACTCGACCCCTGAGCCACATCCCCAGCACTAGTTCGTGTTTTACTCTCACTTTTAGTGCCTCCCTTTTGCTGAGGCTGGCTTTGAACTTGGGATTCTCCTGCCTCATCCTCCTCAGCGGCTGGGATGACAGGTGACTCACACTGTTTTATTTTTTAAAAACCTATTCTGTGCTACTTTTAGAAACAAGAGAGACAAAGTAATTAACTGTCTCCTCCCCCTGCCCAGCCTCTCCTCCTGCTGACCCCATGAGCACAGGTGTGGGGGTCTTGGCACCTCCGACAGCTGAGCTGTGCCTACTCACAGACCCACCGGTGCTAATAGCCTGGCGGGTTGGAGGAGGAGGGAAGGGCGGTCGCCCACTGAGCCTTGCTGGCTGGAAAGTGCCCGATCAGATTAGAGCCACTAGTTGCCACATTATCATGCTCTGAGTCCACTAACGCTCATTAAGCTCCGAAAATCCCTTGTATGGTATTTAGGACACCTCTGGAGGACTTGCTGTGTAAATATTATTCCACCATTAACTCCAGCTTCGAGGCCACAGGCAACAAGAGGGGTTCAAGGCTCCACCGAGGGGCTGGGCTGGGGCCAGGAAGCACAGCCAAGGGGCTCCACCAGGCTGGGGAGACGTGGCCACTCGTGTCCACTAATGGAAGGGCCAGGGCGAGCACGATGTGGGCTGGGACCCAAACATGCCATCCCGAGCCACTCAGAGCGAAAGCCTGTCTTGGACAGCTGGCCTCCCTTGGAGGCGTCACCATGAGCGTCCCTGTCCCTCCAGCCCCTTGCGGCTTTTTCCCAGCTGAAGGTCTTAGCACTGGCAGTCCCTCCTGTCGCCTGCACACCCAGACCCCCTCCATTAATATGTGTATGGGGGGGCGTGGCTAGCGATGCCCGAGGACAGTGCTGGATGGACATCCCGGCTCAGCAGACGCTGCTGCTGCTGAGCCTGCAGAATGGACGCCTTTGCACTTTTTCTTTTTTAAAAATGAATTTTTTGCCAGGGGGCGGTGGCGACGCCCGATATCCCAGCGGCTGGGGAGGCTGAGGCAGGAGGATCGCGAGTTCAAAGCCAGCCTCAGCAATGGCGAGGCGCTAAGCAACTCGGTGAGACCCTGTCTCTACATAAAACACAAAATAGGGCTGGGGATGCGGCTCAGTGGTCGAGTGCCCCTGAGTTCAATCCCTGGTACCTCACTCCCCCCAAAATCTGGTGTTTCCTTCAAAGACCTCTTAGCCACCGAGGACTTAACAGGTAGATGTGTTGAGACACAGCTGGCGCTGGGTCAGGAGAACCGAGGGGCCCTGAGGAAGAAGCCACTATGAGGGGCAGCTCTTGTAGCCCAGCTGGGGAAAACGCTTTGCATCTTTAAAATGCAAAGAACATGTAATGAGCTACGATGTGCCGGACCAATTTGAGCCAAATATTTAGCAGAGTGGAGGACAGCCCCATCAGAAGAGAGAAAGCACCAGGGAAAAGAATAATGACACCAGGTGTCATTTATTAAGCACCTTTTTGGTCTGTGTAGTTTCCCTAACAGTCTCAATTCAGTCCTCCCAATGGACCTGAGAGATGAGAGCATTAACTTACTTCATAAAGTACTAGGAGCTCAGAGAGGTAAAGACACCCAGCCAAGGTCACACAGCAAATCTTAGATCAGATCTCTGGCCCGTGATATTTGCAAATCTATGTTCCAGACCTACACATATAAACGTGTAGTCCCTCATTCTAAAGCTACATACTGGTAAGAAGCAAGAAAAAAAAAAATTAAAAAGGAAACTGGGCCAAAATCCAAAGTAGAATTTTCGCAGCTGCTCCCCACCCTCCAACATCCTGGATGTCGTATCCAGTCCCCGCCTCCCCTCCGACACACTGTTGCAGACTCTTCTGAAATCCAGCCACACCACTGGGAAGGAGAAAGAGGAAAAAATAAATGGGCTTCCCAGCAAAAGCCAGCAGGGGAGAACTCGCTGGGATGGGTGGAGACGCACATCCCCACGCGGGGAGTTGGCAGCCCCGCTCCCGCAGCTGTTGGCTGCGCACAGAATAAACACGAGCGGATGGATGGGTTCGGGCTGGGAAGCCACCTCGCCTCGTGGCTCCAAGCACAGCCGAGAGACGCTGGATGGCAGGCCTCCCAGCCAACACGAAGTGACTCCCGCGCGCGCGCGGGGTTTGCGCTTTTGGCTGCTTGGCGCTGGTCTGCGCCACATCCGGGGACACTGGCGAGAGGGCTGGAAGGCTCTGGAGGCAGAAGGTCCTGAAACTTCCTGTCTGGGCGTCCCGGAGTCAGACTGTTCACCCACCTGGGCCTGGCACATGGAGATCCCCCTGCCTAGCTTTGGGGACAGTTGCACAGTGGACAACTGCACAAATAGGGAAATCTCATTCCCTAGCGGCTGGGAGTGCTGTCCTCAGTCAATGGCCTCAGCCCTTAACCGGATGGCCCAAACTGCGGAGAGCCACCTACCCCACGCGCTCACCGTCACACCCTTCAGGAGATGGGCGTCCTTGTCTGGTGACTGATGGACTGTGGCCCGCAGCCTGCACAACTCAGAAGGGTCGTCCCAGCTCCAGGACTGCCCCTGGAGTGGCGCAGGCCCCTGTCCACTCTGCCTAGCAGCCCAGCTTCTCCACCCACATCCCCGTTTCCTTTCCTTCCCTCGGTGACATTACAGGGAGTCTTCCTAATGCATTTATGCCTTTATCCAGAAAATCTTGAGCACCGGGCTCTGGGATGAGCACAGCCTGTGCAGAGGGCAGGAGGGAGAGACTTGAGGAGCTGAGCCATGACACTGATGTTTGGGAAGGGTGATGATTGACAGCTGCGGGGTGTGACAAGCTGAGATAATGGAGGACCGAAGGCACCAGGATGAATCACAGAGTAGGACTGGAACCGGAGTCCTCCAAGTCTGCAGAATCAGTGGCCCCAAGGACGTCTTTTTCCAGAGAAGTAAATTAGGGAGGCTGGGTTCCCACCACCCCCAGCTTCTCCCACCCCACAGGCCCCCGATGTCTTTACCCTCTTTGCAACTGAGAAGCCTGCATCTCTTCCCTGAGTTTTTTCTTTCCTCTGGCCAATCTAAGGTTTTGGGAGTGGAGTTGCCTCTCAAGCGAGATGACCAAGTTTGGAAGAGACTGCGGTGCTCTTTCCTCTGTGGTCTCCCAGCGAGCACTCAGGCTCTGCTTCCAGTGATCAGAGCCCAGTCTTTGCTCCTCCCGCTCCTCCTTTGCCTCTGGCAGGCTGGAGCACCCTCTTCCACAAGAGCCCTTCCATCCTGCGGGCGTCCCCGCCCAGTGATCCTTGTCCTGGCTTCCCCTAAGCCTCCCTAGTCTGGGTGGGGCAGGAGGCTAGGAGATCACAGCTCAGGCGCAGCTCTTGGATTCCTGGAAAAGAACAGGCTCCAGAGAGAATCAGAGAAGGGACACTCAGAGCCACATGTGTGCTGTGGTAACAGTGGCACATCTTCAAAGCCACAGCCTGGGAGGGCTCCCCCAGAGGCGGTGCACACCTACCAACAAAGCCCAGTCCCCAAACCTGGCCTCTGCCCAGCTCCCTACCAGCGCCCAGCTCAAACTCCTGCCAAATTCCTCCTTCTTCCTCTGTCTGGATGGCCTGCTGCTCAGGGCTCCTCAAGCTGAACTTGCATTGTGGATTAACCCTTTGCTCCATTTGAAAAAAGACACCATCAGATTCACTCATCCTGAAGCCACCAGAGTTTAACTTAGAGCTCTGTATACAGTAGGTGCTTGAACATTGCCTGACTCCACCACCACCACCCCCCCACAATCTCTTAACTTCATTCTTCAGACAGATCCCAGTGTCTGGGATGCCATCTGCCTTGCTGAATTGGATCCCCGTTGCTTAGCAACCTACCGGGAGAAAAGATCCCAGGGCAGATGCTTATTGGTCCAGACGTACCATGTGCTTCCTCTGGAACCAATCACATGAGCTGAGGAAAGATGGCTTTGATTGGCCAGTTCCGGATGGGGTGTACCTCCTGTTTCTGGGAGCCGGGTCAGCCCCATCAGGGCCGGAATGTGAGGGAAGGTTCTGCTCTTAAATGCTCAAGAGGAGACCTGTGAGCCCAGGTCAGACCACCCACCTCCACCATGAGCCCAGAAGCTCCATCTTGGAAAGCAATTGGGGTTTGCCAAGCCACACTGTCACCCATAAAGTATTGGGTGATGTGCCCCCTGCTGAAATTGCTTATGGAAGAGTCTAGATTGAGCTACGGATGTGCTAGTGGGTAGGCGACAAATATTTAGCAGGAGGCTGGAGCGGTGGGCAGAGATGGAATTGGAAAGGCCTGGAGCCCTGAGCTCCCGGGCTCAGGCTGGACCACTGGTTCTGATAAGCCTCATCCTCACTCAGCCACGCACCTGCCGTCTATGGGGGCTTCTGCTATGTCCCCAGGGTGGAGTCCTTGTGGAAGGGACCATCTGGCCACAGTGCCAAATATGTGTCAAGTCTGGCCCGTTAGGTAGAAAGTGTGCTGACCTCCGTGGGAAGGAGAGAGTGGGAGTTTGACGCACAGAGCCACCACAGCCACTGACGTGGAGCTTCACCAGGAGACCAAGTCCCAGGGTGCCTGATGCTATCCTTTGCACTGCTGTGCAGTTTTACGGAACCTGCTTTCCCTCTCTGGACCTCAGTTTCCCTGACTGTGAAGTAGAAAGCTCTAGGGGTCCTTATAGTGCTGGGAATGGAGGACCTTCTTGCTTCTTCCCCAATAGCCCCAAGGCTCGACTTCTGAGTGGCCCTGCTGGGGGCTCAGGCTGGGTCCCTGGGGATCCAGCTGTGGCTTCTTTGATCTGGAAACAAGTTTCACAAGGTGCTTCTGAGGCGCCTTCTCATCTAGGATCCTTGCTTTGCTTCATGCTCGGTAATTAACCCAGGGGATTGGAATTTCCCAGAGTCTCCTGCTATCTCAGCGTCAGCCTGGCTGAGGGTCAAGGGCAGAGTTCTAGCCCCACCTCAGGACCTACTGAGAACCTCAAGGCAGGAGGGGCTGGGCATCTGTGTTTCAGTAAGCTCCACTGGGTATCCTGTCTGTGGCTGTTGACTTTGGGGACCCTGGTGGTTGTCATTTAGTACTCAGGCTGGCACTTCTGATTTGCTGTGTGACTTCAGGGAATCGACTGCCCTCTCTGATCCCTGCTTGTGTCTTTTGTAAAAGTCCTCCTGGCAGGGCCAGGCTTACAGCAGAGGCTGGGGATGAAGGTGTCAGCCAGTCAAAGCCACCTTGCCAGCCCCGCTTCAGGTTTGCATCTTGCTTGCCAGTTCAAGGATAGGGAGATGACACAGCTATTTACTTTTTGCAAATCAATTTAATTTCCATTTCTAGCCCTCAAGCCATTGGGCTGAAGAGAAACATAACATGAGACAATATCCTAAAAGCTAGATTCCCCCACTATATCCTCCTGTGACACGGCCAGGGCCTTAGCTTTAAAATAGTCACCAGGAAACCAGGGATCCTGATCAGCTTCCTCCATTTCCTGCACCTACCCTCGCGTGACAGACAGTAGCGGAGCTGGCCACCTGCTCCAATGAGGCAGGGGAGGGGTGGACGGAAAGATGGTGCCCTACCGGACCACAAGCACACCAGCACCCACAACTGGGATTCAAAATATGACCCAAGCACATGCCCCTCACTTCTCCCTCTCCCCCGGCCCATTTCATCCAGCCTCGCCTTCCCTGGCGGGCACTCCTACAAAATCATTCTAAAATAAAGGTAAAATCATGCCAGGAGCAACAGTGCACGCCTGTCATCCCAGCAGCTCAGGAGGCTGAGGCAGGAGGATGGCAAGTTCGAGGCCAGCCTCAGCAACTTGGTGAGGCCCTAAGCAACTTAGAGAGACCCTGTCTCTAAACAAAAGATAAAAAGGGCTAAGGATGTGGCTCCGTGATTAAGCGCCCCTGGGTTCAATCTTTAGTACCAAAAATTTTTTTAAAAGGTAAAATCACGACCCTCACACCATTACATGAACCTGCCATCAAGGATTTTATGTAACACATGAATTAACGAGGGGACCAGCACGGATCGGCTGGCTCAAAGGAGAATTGAGCCCCCCCACCACACACACACACACACACAGGCAAACAGAGATGCTGGGATTAATTTACAAGTAGATGCAAAGCCGGTCAATAACTAGAGGGCAATAATCAATTGCATTGCTCAGGACAAAACCATTTGCATTTCTATGGCATGAATCATTTGTATTGCTATCTGGGTTTGTTTTTTTTTTTTAACCTAGAGAGTCCTGAAAGAGCTCAAAGACAACGAAAGGCACAGACGACGGGAGAACATTCCACGACCTCTTGAAGCCTTTTCCATTTTTGCTGACACTGAGATCTTTTGCACTGTTTCCTGATGGGGTAGTTCTGCCCCCACCACCCCGGAAAACAAGTGAAAGATCGTGGGTGTCTGGACCTCAGAAGGGTCCCTGACAGCCCGGGTCGGGAGCCCTCAACCCGGACAAGCACCGCAGCAGGAGGAGACCTGAGAAGAAGGTTCCCAGACCTCAGTCCCCCTCTGTGCCTCTTTCTTGATCCGAGTCCCGTCCCTGTTCTACCTTAAAAGAGTTCATTTTTGCATTCCATCTACTTTGATTTGATAAGGCCCTTGAAATCAGGGAACCATGTCCTGGGTCTGTATTTTTCCTCCCCTAATAATATGAACAGAGACAAGCAGCCATTGAGATAAGAAAAATAAGTGCATCCGCACCAACTCATGGGGGGCTCGGTGGGAAGAACCGGATTAGGAAGAAATTAAATGAGAGGACACCCCACATACACACGCACACACACACATTCTCACATGTACACACACACGCTCTCCACCATCATATTCCTCTGCAAATCTTTATGATTTGCAAATCTCTTGGAATGGGAGTTAAAAAGCAACCCTTAACGGGGAGGCCTTAGCATGTGGGCGGGGAGGCAGCCTCCCCTGGGCCTCGCACCCCTCCCCCCGCCTGGCTCTGCCCCTGGCAGCCCGGACCGGGGCCCCCTCCTGTGATTCATTCGGCAGGAATGTGGGAGTTCTCCAATCGCTCCAGCTAAAGCCTTTTAATTCCCCTTCGGTGATGAATGGGCGAGGCCCTCGAATAAAAAGTGGAGGCTGGAGCCCCAGCCGCCGCCCCCACCTCCGCGCTGTAATTATTTCTGTACAGAACATGTCAAGTGCTCCGCTTCCCGGGAACTCGTTTCGCATGCAAACATTTGGTGATTAAGCGAGGCTTACTTAATTAAGCACTTTGTAATGACTCTTAAACCAAAGCACAGTGGATTAGGAGTCCGATCGGTGCAGGCGACGTGAAAGGCGCCCTGCCATCGTGGGGAGGCGCACGGTGACGGGGTGGGGAGGTGGCCGGACCGTGGTGGCCGGGCGGGGGCTCCGGGAGCCCGTCGTTCGTTCATTCGCTCCGCAGTTCGTTTATGGTGGCTTCCTGGGAGTCGGTGGCGAATGATATCCTTGGTGGCAGCGCCCGGAGTCTGCTGAACGACAGGCAGGATGAGGGACAGGTGGTCCTTAGGAAGAGCCGGCTCCAGCCGGTCCCCAGCCCACGGTCACCCCATGGTGGCCATCTTCTCCATTACACAAAGACCTGGCACTGGATTTCGTCCCGGCCTTTGGTGCCCTTTACTGGGTTTTCTGGGGCGGCCTTGGTCTGGGGGAACCCCGTCTTTGCCGCGGTCTCGGGAATGCGGTGGCTTTCCGCTCACCAGGGACTCACTCTCCGCATCTGTATAATGGGCCGGTTGATCTGAATCAACGCCAACACACGCTCTGATGGCTTCCTTGGCGTCTTGAGAATCGTCCTTACTGTGGGGGCCACAGAAAGGGTGGTGGCACTCAGGCCTTGGTTCTCAGGTGCCCTGTTGCAGAAGACTTCACAGCCCCACCCTACCACAGCCGGGAGAGGCTCAGCTCCAAGCGTCATGTGCTGTGTGGCCCTCCCCGAGTGGCTTGCCCTCTCTGAGATGCAGAACCCTCACCTCTTGGACAAGGCAACTCTTCTACCTGCTTCCAGGGCCGCTGTGAGCCAATCACACAAGTTCATGGCACAAAAGCCCTTTGAAAACCATCTGCCTGGTGGCAGAAGCCATTGTTTCTCAAACTTGGACCCGAAAATATACTCCAAAGCATCCACCCTTCTGTTTGTGCTCATGTAGGGACCCCGATGAAGATTTTGCAAGTGTTTTTAGAGCAGGGCACAGTGGAGGGTCAGCACCAGATTCACAGGTGAGTGCACACCCTGGACGCTGGCCCTGCCTGGACAAGTGCAATCACCCCCTGGCCATGGGGCGGGTGGGAAATATATAAGAAAGACCTTCCTCTACCTCACTGCTGGCGGTGACCATAATAGATGCTCATTTAACAGCAAGTTCAAACATCTGGCTGGTGCCGAGCAGAACCCCCCCCCTTGTGTACTTGCATCATTGAGATCAGCAGATTGAATCAGATCTGAGGTGGTGAGAGTTTACCCGCTGACACCCCAGCTTCTGCCATTGCCCCTGACCTTGAGAACCCTGTCCCTGCCTCAAAGGGTATTCTCTGCTTTGGAATTACACAAGTTAGAAAGCAGACTGGGGGCGTGGTGGCCACTGCTGCTCTCCCACTCCAAGTCCATTCTCCCAACCTTCCAGAGCCGCGGGCCTCCATTTTATTTGAACTGCTGATTTGCTCAGTCAAAATGCTTTATTTTCTGCCTCCCTTGGATACAGAGTTGCCAAAGCAACACAAGGAAGGCCATTAGGTGAATTTTCTGAGCAGTTTCTAAAAATGATGGATGTACCTGAGAGGCAGGTCTTTCTTCCTTCTGTTTTCTTCTGGCAGGGAGTACAGATGCTGGAGCCACAGCAGCTACATGGTGATCACGAGGCACCCTGAACTACATGGCCATGTGCTGAGGATCTTAAAGCCAAAATGATCAAGTATTTCATGCTTATTTTGACACAAGAGACCAATCAAATCTCAATTCATTTATATCAGTGTCCTTCTGGGTCTCTTATTAGTTGCCGCTCTTAACTACCTACAAAGTTTACATGCAGAGGCAGATCTCAAATATCACCTTTCCCTAATGACTTGGCATGGGTGGTTTAGATTCAAACAAACAGCATTCTCTGTCATTTTAATTGAGGTAAGTAATTTAAATTTTATGGTTTTAAGGTTGTGTTTGTAATTATGAGATAAGAAGAGGAGGTTTCTATACAAATACAATATAAAGAGTTAATTGGTATAAATTAAATGGATTTAAGTAAATATGGGTGGATGTCTTCATTTTCTCTCCTTAAAAGGGATGGTGCACGTCTATCATCCCAGCGGCTCAGGAGGCTGAGGCAGGAGGATCGCGGGTTCAAAGCCAGCCTCAGCAACTGAGCAAGGCACTAAGTAGCTCAGCAAGAAGCAAGACCCTGTATCTAAATAAAATATTTAAAAAAAAAAAAAAAGGCTGGAGATGTGGCTCAGTGGTCAAGTGCCCCTGAGTTCAAACTCTGGTACAAAAAAAACACAAACATACATTCTCTGAGTTTAAGAAGTGCTAGCACAGGGAACTTGTCCTGAGACCTGGCGAGGATTCCTCTCTTCTTCCTGCCAGTCTCACTAGTTGGAATGGATCAGGGGACCAGGGAAAAGAACTCAAGCTGAGGAGCCTCGGTTTGGGCTTTGAGTGAGAGTAGGAATACAAGCAGCACTTCCCTGCATTTCCGGTTTCCCACTCATGACATGACCCAGCTGCTTTTGTCTTCTCCGTGTTTCCTGACCCAGAGTGATACTGGAAGGCAGAAACTGCTGGCCATCTCTGTGAGAGGCTGTTGGGAAGACAGTGTCCCCTACAGTCTTCCTTTCAGGAAAGGCTGGGGCTGGAGGGAAACCCCGCCTGGTGAGATTTCCATCCCCAGGCAAGTGAAGCAGCTCCTACCACCCATGTCAGGCCAGGGTGTTGGCGTCCCCCGCAGCAGCCTGAGCTGGTCCATCTGTGCAATGAGCCCATGGCGTCAGCAGAGCGGCTGAGGGACATTTGTAGTCTGAAGCAGCACAATAACCTAAGTTCACACAGGATCTTTCCACATAAGTGAGGATTTCAAAAGAGCTGACTTAGGTCATTGAGAGCATTTTCTTGTCCTTCCAAAGGGATTTTTATTTTAATCTTTTGGTTGCAAATGGCATTTCCAGGCTCCACATACCTGGGGCCAAGGCCACACACACTTGGAGGAAGTGGGGCCAAGACTTGGTGACAGAGCACAAGATAGATGCTCAGGGGAGCCCAGGCACCCTGCGGGGTCTCCAAAGTCAGTGATGGGCTTGTGACGGTGATAGTTTTTTGTATTATTATTGTAACCAACACCCGGCATCTGTTGGGTACCAGGTCATTGCCAAACACCTCTCTGTATTATTTCATCCAGAGACGAGCTGGATTCTCCCAGTGGGGAGGCTCAGTCCAGCCTGGTAAAGGTTGAATGGACCCCCAACGAAAGATGTAAACACATCTGCAATCATTTATTAATTTGGGTCTCTCCTGCTAGATCATGAGCCACACAGGGGCAGGGATGGTCCCTGGCTGGTTTACCTTGGATCCTTCCTTAACACATCACCCGGTACATGTATTCCCTCATGATTCTGAGCTCATCCTGTGGCCTGAATCCACGTGGGAATGAATGAAAACCCGCCTCACGTAAACACCCACGCTTTCAGCAGCACAGGAACCTCCTTCCTGTTCCCAGACCAAGCCTGGATCACATCATTCCTGTGACAGAAGAATCCAAGACGGCGCATGGGCTGAGCTGGGTGCAGAGTCTCCGCTCAACCACCCACCGGCTGGAAGACTTGGGCCTGGGAACCCAGCCTCAGTTTCCTCCTCTGTAACCAGGATGGTGATGGAGCTGGCGGGCAGGGAAGGTGTGGGAGCTGATGAAGACACTCACACGAAGCCCTCTTAGCTCTTGGCTTCTGGCGGGACGCTGAGCTGTGGTCACCAGGACTATGGTGCGTGTTGCAAACTGCTGTACAGGGAACTGTGGCTCCTGGAGAGGAATGTTTTGGGCCCAACTCCAGGACTTTCCGTTCTCTGTCTAACGTCACCTTGCCAGCTTGCCTCCACTCTCCAATCACCAGAGATCCTTTGGGGTCCCCGCTTCTGTCACCCATTATCAACCCGGCCGCAAGTCATGGAGGTGTTTGGTCCCGGGTGCCTTATGTCTCCCTCCAAATCATCAAAGAAAATGTCTACAGGCCAAGGTGGAGCCTCCTGGGACCCTCGCTGGTGTGTCTACATCCCACACGGACAAAACCAGCCACAATCAACAAGTTTGGTGAAATGGAGTCGACCTCGAATTCCAGGCAAAGGAGGGGCCCATGTTTGACCAGAAGGTTCCCAGAGAGGCTGGAGTAATGTCCCCTTTTGATCATGTCCCTCGTGTGCCATGCATGGTGCCAAGTGTTCTATGTGCTTTAAAATCCCCCATGAGACTCTGCTTTAATTCCCATTTTAAGGATGATAAACTGAGGCTCAGGGAGCCCAGGGTCACCCAGGAAGTGGTGTGATAGGATCCAAACACACGTCACGTGGAAGCTTTTTACCTGCCGCTTAAAACATGTCTGAGCTGAAGATCTTTGTTCCCTGTGGCCCCCACCCCACCCCGTCTGCTCCACTATGGGAGCCCACAAATCTGGAGCCTGCAGGCTGGGCTTCTGGAACCACCACAGCCACCCCGAGAGCCCTCGCTCCTGGCACAGTGACCACCTAGGGAAGCTGGGTCTTTCCCAGCTGTGGGACTTCCCGGCTGCCATCAAAAGCTGTTTATGGGGCTGGGGTGGTGGCTCAGCGGTGGAGCGCCCACCTCGCGTGTGTGAGGCACTGGGTTCGAGCCTCAGCACCACATAAAATAAATAAATAAAGGTATCATGTTCATCCACAACTAAAAAAATATTAAAAATTTTAAAAAAGCTGTTTATGTGGGTGAAATGACACTCCCCTCCGGGGACCGGTGGGGCAATTTGTGTTGGCTGTGTTCAAAGCCAAGCTCAGCGGTGAGGGCCTGATTTCCCACCCTGGAGTGACTCAGAGCATCAGAGAAGAGATGAGAAGTTTTGGAAGAGAGGAGTCCCAGCTGCTTTCAGATGTATCAGGCCAGGACACCCCCCACTGTGTCTACCAAAGGTGAGAAGTCAGAGGCGGCCAGCGACATTGACCTAGGGGGACGTTTTCACAGCAGCCACGGTTTTGCACCTATTTAAAACAGTTTGCATTCATTTTTATCTCTTCTGTTTATTCACTGGTTCTGAGAATTTTTTTCCCCCTTTGATACCAGGGATTGAACTCAGGGGCACTCGACCACTGAGCCACATCCCCAGCCCTGTTTTGTGTTTTATGTAGAGACAGGGTCTCACTGAGTTGCTTAGCGCCTCACCATTGCTGAGGCTGGCTTTGAACTCATGATCCTCCTGCCTCAGCCTCCCAAAGTGCTCGGATTACAGGCATGCACCACTGTGCCCGGCTTGGTTCTGCAAATGTTTATTGATCACCTACTATGTGCAGAGTACTAAGATCCTATTCAATACAGTAGGGAACACGGTTGCTGTGTCTGGAGCCTGGGCAGGATGGACTTGTCAATCAGAGCAGTCCCAGGGCCATGGGCGGGGTGGGCCTGTCCATCAAAGCAGCTCACCAATCATATGCGCTGGGTTAGGGAAAAACCAGGCAGCCCATCACCCAGCGTCTTAGCAAGGTGACCCGGTAAATTGTAATGACCTAGGGAAATTCAGATGTGGGCATGTTAAGTGAAAGAACAGGCAACACAATTTCTCATGAAGTTTAATTCCAGCTTTATTCCAAAAAAATATATGTCTATGTGGATAAGGAACAAGACCGTAGGAAATTCATAAAAATGTCAACGGTGGTTGTCGCCGAGCAGTGGGAATTAAATATTTCTTTTCACTTTCATGCGAGGCTCAGATTCTCAACCACAAGTAGGTATTTGTTTCATTTTATAGGTTTCCGTACATTTTAATTATCAAAGTAATTTATGCTCATTGGAAAACTAGAACGTTTCCTAACTCCCCTCTCCCCAACTCCAAGCCCCAGTATTTAAAAGGAGAATATGCATCGTTCAGGTTGCACACCCAGGGGTCATTTTTATTTCTCTCTGGATTTGGATCCCGCTTGTGATCTTGGTCTGTCTCTTAAAGAAATAGACGCTCGCCCGCACACGCATGCGCGTAGGCGTGCACGGCTGCCTCTCTCCAAGGAGTCTGCGCCTGCGATTTCACCAAGCTCAGGTCAAAATACTAAGGGGGGAAAAAAGCTATACTAAACATAAACATGTACAGGCTTCTTTTTTCTTGTCACCTTTGCCTAAAAATACAATTTTAAAAACGATTTTCATAGTAGTTTTCATTGTATTAGGCATTATAAGTCACCTAAAGAGAGCTTACATTCTAGGGAAGGGTTGTCTGCTGTGCCGGTTCTTTTTTGGGGGGAGGGGGGTGCTTTGCTGGGTACCGGGGATTGAACTCAGGGGCACTCGGCCACTGAGCCATGTCTCCAGCCTTATTTTATTTAGAGACAGGGTCTCACTGAGTTGTTTAGCGCCTCACCGTTGCTGAGGCTGGCTTTGAACTCACCATCCTCCTGCCTCAGCCTCCCAAGCTGCTGGGATGACAGGTGTGGGTCACCATGTAGGATTTGCTATGCTTTTTTTTTTCTTGGTACCAAGTATTGGGTCAGGGTTACTCGACCACTGAGCCACATCCCCAGCCCTGTTTTGTGTTTTATGTAGAGACAGGGTCTCACTGAGTTGCTTAGCGCCTCGCTGTTGCTGAGGCTGGCTTTGAACTCACGATCCTCCTGCCTCAGCCTCCCAAAGTGCTGGCATTACAGGCGTGCTCCACCTTTTTTATATAAGGAACTCGGGCATCCAGAGTTTTGGTGGCCTCTAGCTTGTAGTCTACACTTTCCTGGGTTGGGTCCCCAGAGGCTTCTCCAAGCCCCTGCTTCCAGGTCCCCCAGCTGAGGTACTGATCACACTTTCAATGTGTGGCCTCTGCGGGTGGAATTATTGGCCCTTAATTGAATTGAAAACCAAAGGAGATTGAGTTTTATGGGGAGCAGGAGGCCATGGGAGGGAGGAAATCAAATGCAGAGCAAGCAGGAAAGGCTCCTGTAGGGGTGGGCAGCAGGACGAGCGGGGCCTCTGCTGTTTATGGTCTAGGCCGGAAGGAGGTCCTGCTTTGGAGGTCTCTGGGACCCTCCCTCTGGGCCCTGTGTTCTCTCTGGCCTTGCTCTAGTGCCGTGGGAGCCGTCTTCTCTGGGGGCGCGTGACACAGATGCGGAGAGGCACCGGCACCGTGCAGACAGCTGCATTGGAGCACCAGCTGCTGGAGTCTGGGGGCCTCGGGCTGGCTGCCCCAGCTGGCTCCCCTCCAGGAGCTGATCCAGGGAGAGCGTTCCTGTGCTCATGGGTCCTCTCCATACCTCCTCACAGGGCACCAGGTGGCAGGCAGGAAATGAGCCCAGGACAGTCCATCCGGGGTCCGGATCCAGGGCTCCATGGCCCCAGCCCTGCGCTCTGGCTGTGCATTCTCGCCCACTCTTCCCTGTGCAGCGTCTCTCCACACCTGCAGCCGGAGCCGCCTAAAGACTGAGTTTAGAGACTGCAAATAATTTATTTCTGCTTCTTGGCTTCAGCTCAGTGCCTGGTACTTGGGTAGCTCTGAGTAGACTCCTGTTTATGGAACAGACAAATATTCACGGGGCTGAGAACATCACTAGGGGTGGAGTGAGGATGTCCCAGACTCTCCAAGGAAGGACCTGTTGATACAGGCAACCCTGGGGGGCATAGAGGGAGGGGTGTTTGGGGCAGAGGGATAGGGGGAGAAGAAACCAAGAGTAGAAACCCCAGGAGTTCAGGGGAAGAGCAAGACGCCTCCTGAGCAGCCTGAGCTTCATGGCAAGAGGAGAGAACTGGGGGGAAGCAGAGGCTGCACCCTAGTACCAAGCCCTGTGCTTGAACTTTACTCTGCAGCTTTTCATTCTTATAATCCAACCATCTTGCAGCATCTCCAGAAATGTGTGGCGCACTCCCCTGGAACATAAAATCTCTAATAAACACAATGCGCCTTCCTGGAATGTTAATTAACTTTTTAGGGTTAATTATTTTTAACTACAAGTTTTTCAGTCTTGCAGATGGCTGAGAGCACAGTCTCTGGAGTCACCACCTGGGTTCAAATCTTCATTGAAATTGCTGGCAGTGTGTGACACTGTTCAAGTAACTTGATCTCTTTCACCTCTGTGATTGCATCTGTTAAATTTAGGTAATTACAGAAAAACCTGTACGTGAGCACTCACAACAATTTATTTGTAAATTTCCCAGATTGGAAATAATCAGCAGTTCTTCAGCTGGTGAGTGGATAGACTGTGGTACATCCATACAGTGGAATACTACTCAGCCAGAAAAAGGAGTGAGCTATTGACAGGTGCAACCACTTGGGTTTTCACATGCTGAGTGAAAAAGACTGATCTTCAAGGTTACATAGTAGATGATTCCATTTCTATAACTTTCTTAAAGTGACCAATTTCTGGTGATGGAGAATAGATTACTGCTTTTTAGGAATTAGAGTTGAAAAGAGGTAAATTCATTATGCAGTGACCCAAGGGAATTTCATTGTGGAGAAGGAAAAATTCTATAATCTGATATGGTGATAGTTGTTCTCATCTGAACATGAACTAAAATGTCATAGAACTGTTTTTCTTTAAAAAAAAAAAAATACTATGGCCAGGTGCAGTGGCACAAGCCTGTAATCCCAGCAGCAAGGGAGGCTGAGGCAGGAGGATCGCGAGTTCAAAGCTAGCCTCAGCAACGGTGAGGCGCTAAGCAACTCAGTGAGACTCTGTCTCTACATAAAACACAAAATAGGGCTGGGGGTGTGGCTCAGTGGTCGAGTGCCCCTGAGTTCAATCCCCAGTACCTGTCCCCCACCCTAAAAAAACTGCATATACATACTGATAAAATCTGCACAAGGTGTGTGTTATTGTATCAAAGTCTGTTTCCTAACGTTGCCAATGTGCTGTGGCCATGCTGGGTGGACACTAGCAGTGAGGTCCATGAGGACTTTTTGCAACTTCTTGTGAGTCTTCAAACTACCAAGTTATTTATTTAAAAAAGAGATAGTCACAGCGCCTGCCCACGCCATGCGGGTTTGACATGAGATCATCTGCCTCAAGGAACCCGCACCCTGGTTCAACATTAGCCAATGTCCCTGTGCGCCTTTGGAGAAGAGGCAGGGTCAGAACACGATCTGGGGCATGTCGCTGGAGCTGATGGCATCTCCTGACGGAAACTCTCAGAGCTGAGAGTGAATTCAGATTGAATCTCTCAAGGAAAAGAGAGAGCGAGCTCAAGAAAGAAAGGAGCAGCTCTGGTTTGTACACGCGCCTGCGCTTCCTGTCAAACGACTCCTCCAAATGCTTCTTTGCAAGTTCCTTGCGCAACATCTGTTAATCCTGTGATGTCAAAGCCCCGGCTTTCCAAGCCTGGGAAAACACTGGCGTGTTTTACTGACTTCCCCGCAGTTGGCAGCCTCCCTCGGAATCGCCGTGTTAATCAGAGACACATGGTCCATATTGTCAACGCTTGGTGCAACCACTTCTATAAATTCAGCATTAGTGTTGGAGCGATCGGGAGTTGATGGATGAGATCGGCGGCGGCCCCAGACAGCCAGACCCCATAAAACAAAGTCCGGGGCGCGAGACTCTCAAGTAAGACACTCTTGACATCCACCCAGACACGTGATATGCGGATGACTCACCTCTGGGCTTGAAGGAATGGAGGGTCCCAGGAGGAAAGCGCAGGTCCAGGAGCAGGGGAGAGGGGAGAAGGGGCCCTGGGAGCCCCGAGGGAGTTGGTCAGAGAAGATTCTGTACCGCCAGGGACTGGGGCGACGCCTAAAAGGAACCCAGAAGACAGAGGAGGGTGGGGAGAAGGGTATCCGCAGGGTGGACTGGGGTCCCCCCCCCACCACCAAATAAAACTCTTTCTTTGGGAGTGCATGGCTTTTATTGACTGGCAATCTGGAGAGTGGCAGTCCAGGTGATCCTCAGAAGACGCTGAAGATGGAGGCATCCCCGTGGGTCCCTCGGTGTGTCTGGTATTTACCTGGTGTTATGGGGCCCGGCAGATCAAAGCTGAGCTCTGCCCTCGCCCTCCGGCTCAGACACCCTCTGCGGGCAGCCTTGCTTGGGAGGTACTTCCATGTGCCCACGGGGTCCCTGCTCTGTTTTGGGCCAGGGGCCACAGATAACCTAGGGAAGAGGAAGGGTGTGGGTACTCTTCTTGCTGGCCATGGGGCGAGGGAGGGAGTCAGAGGCTGGACCAGTGATTATGGAATCACACGGCAGTGCTAGAAGAAAGCACAGCAGACGCCCTAGGTCAGGTTGGGGAATCAGAGAAGGTTCCTTAAAGGAGGCGATATTGAGTGAGGCTCAGAGGAGGAGCCAGAGGCAGCTTAGAGAGGGGTTCCAGGCAGAAGGAGAGGCCCTCTGAGGCTGCAGGACAGGGGTCTGAGTGCAAGATGGGCAGGGGTGAGTCCAGAGAGTAAAGAAGAGATCGGCAGGGCCAGGCCACACGGGGACTTTCAAGGCCAAGACACCCAGTGACGGTCCATGCCTCCCAAAGCCAACCAAGATGGCAGCCTGGCTCTGCCTAGCTCTCCTCCACCACCATCCCTGAGGCCCAGGGAATAAGAAAGACCTGGCTGGATGGAGAATATTCCTCAGGACTAAAGCAACAGACAGCACCCGAGTGTCCTCGGCAGACTGTCTCCCCCTCTGCCTGGAAGCCAGTCTCCCCAGGTCCCAGTGCAAGGAGGGACCCAGCAGCCATGGCCGCCCTTCTGCCCACGCCACCACCTCGCCTCCTCCCACACCCTTCCCACCTCGGCCAACTCTTTCCAAGCGCCTGTTTTTCCAGAAATACGAGTTGAGCAAAACAGCCCCCCTTCTTGAACTTGACTCTGAAATAATAACCCCAAGAAACACACGCTTTCTTGGAGAACCTTTCAGAGCCTCCCGCTGCCTTTGGACACGTCAAAGCTGGGTTTGCTAAAATAATAATCTTTAGGAACTCGAGTTTCTTGGCCGCCAAATGCCTTGCATAAGAGGATCAAGCTCCACCCGTCCCTGACCCAGAAAACTGGGCCATGAGCTAACGTGGCCCGATCTCCAGAGTGAAGTCACTTGGTTTTGTACTTTTTCTTTCCTGATTTTTCCTTTTCTTTCGTCTTTTTCTTCTTCTTTTTTTAAGGCACAGATGACTTCCTGAGTCTCAAAGGTCTGAAGCAGCTGAGTGGCAGGTGCCTGGAGATGGCTTTCAGACATGGGGCCATATTTGGGGGAAAAAGGGAGCAAGGAAGCCAGAGGCTTTGGGGGGGGGTGTGAAAAGTGGACTTGACAGGCTTGGTGTCCACTGAGACCCCAATAGCTAGCAGAAAGGCAAGAAGGCTCCAGTAGAGCCCTCTGGCCATCTGCCCAGCACCATGCAATTGTCTCTGCACCATCACTGGGCATTTGTGGGAAGAAAGTCACACATCTAAGTTTAGTTCATGGTGGACGCGCCCCTGAGCTCCAAAACAGGGTGGCTCTGGGCTCCCTCCTGAGTCCTTGTGCTTCCCAGCTGTGTGACTGCAGCAAAAATCTTGCCTCTCTGATCTCAGCTTGCTTATCTATAAAATAGCCAAACTATGGCTCTGGCTCGGGGGGTGTCGGGAAGATTCCATAATATTGAGCATGTAAGCAGTCAGAGGGAAGAGACTCCGAAGGGAATTGGAGATTTTTTAACTTTAATTGTTTCTTTTTTGTGGTGCTGGGGATGGAACCCAGGGCCTCACACGTGCTAGGCCAGCGCTCTGCCACTGAGCCACAGCCCCAGCCTTGGGGACCGGAGGAGAAACTGGACACCTGCAGATAGGCTCGCCTGGCCTTTAACATCTGGCCTGCACAAAGGCTGGGCTCCTACTGTTAGAAACACTCTATTTTTCTGCCTCCAAGAACACCCTGCAAATGACAATCCCCCCACAACCAGAGGCAAGAGACTGTGCATGGAACACATTTAGTTACCCTAAAAATTTGACATTGTCCAATACTCAGAATAATCCAAGGAAACAAAAACTATGAGCATTCCCATTTTACAGATAAGGAAACGGAGTCCCACAGAGTTTCTATCTCTCAACTAAAGCTGCACCAGCTAGTGAACATCGGAGAGCCAGGAAATACAGCAGCTGACTCCAGAGGCCCTGGTCTAATCACTGACCTCCCTGTCCTCCCTTTGTCCCCAGGCAGCTCTGGCTCCCACAGCCTATATTGGGCGTCTCGGAGAAGGAGCTGCTCACTGCCCAGCATGAGCACTAGACTCAGGGTAGCATTCCTGTTCTGACCATTCTTTGCTGTGCGGGCAAGTTGCTTTCTCTCACTGGGTCTCTCATCTCAAAAATGGAGATAAAAATAATTAACACCTGCTGGGCGCCGTGGCGCATGCCTAGAATCCTGGTGGCTCGGGAGGCTGAGGCAGGAGGATCACGAGTTCAAAGCCAGCCTCAGCCATGGCGAAGTGCTAAGCAACTCAGTGAGACCCTGTCTCTACGTAAAACCCAAAATAGGGCTGGGGGTGTGGCTCAGTGCCCCTGAGTGCTATCCCCAGTACCCCGCAAAAAAATAATAATAACCCCCATTCTTAGGTGGCTGGGTTCCATGAGAGAACTCGGGTAAACACTGGACATCAGGACAGAACTGTAAATGTTATCTGAATAGCCACGCTCGGGTCCTCTCTCCCCAGGACAGACAGATACACTCAGGGTCCAGCCACTTAGAGTATTTGGCCCAGCACAACAGCTACCCTTGTCATGGACGCTGTGGGAGTGTCATGATTGCTTCTGCGGAGGACACTTTTACACCTGAACTCGCCTAGAGGTGGCACGTGGGCGTGGGCGTGGTCGGTGCCCCAGGCTCACAGTCCCCACGGCTGCCGATCCCGCTGATCCTGGGGCTCTCTCTGGCCCTTGGGGTGCACAGCGCCTGCACAGTGCTTAGGCCACAGGTGCTGGGGGTTGGAGGATAAATACCCCAGCCCCTTCGCCCCTGGGAGGGTCTGCAGGCCCCCTCGTGGCCCCCAGAGCCTGAGCTCCCGGTGCCCACCGTGGCTGGTGCCCACTCCCACGCCTGCTTTGGTGTCTTCTTTTCCTTGTCCCCCAGGCCCTCCACACTGCTGGGGCTCCCTGAGTTCACTGCCCAAGAAACCCCCTACACCAAGTCCTCTCCAGCTCTGCTCCTAGGAGATCACACCCAAGTGAACACACATGTCCAACAGCGGACACATGGCTCATGGCTCCAGCGCAGTTTCTGTGTGCTAGCAGGCACGGTGCCTCTTGCTTTTCGTGGATTGAGTCATCTAACAATTACAAAAGTCCTGTTTAGAAGAAGTGACTGTTATCATTCCCA
>PVHX01016076.1:0-44431 GCA_004024805.1 Geosciurus inauris
CCTCAGCACCACATAAAAATAAAATAAAGATATTCTGTCACCTACAACTAAAAAATAAACATTTAAAAAAAAAAAAAAACCATTAATGAAGCACCTGGTCAAAGCACCTCCCAAAGCCCCATCTCTTCCTTCTATCACACTGGAAATTAGGATTTCAAAATATAAAACTTTGGGGGAGGGACACAAATATTCAATTCATAATGAGGATGTTATTCAAATTCAAAGACTATGTATTACTCTAAATGCAAGTATACTTTCCTCTGCATTCGGAACAAGCTCTGGTTTGGACCGAGCCATGTCCTCCTGCAGAGTGAAGGTTCTAGGGGCAAAAGTGATAGGTTATGCTCTGGAGTCTTGTTTTATGATCCTTTCCATATGGCTTGCTGAAACCTACTCTCAAACTGTTGCACCTCAAGTCCACAAGTATTTCTCTGCACCTTGAGCAGTTCCTAGTTGGGGCTGCTCACTCAGCTACTTGCGTTTGTCCCTTTGGAACTCTCTCTCTTTCTCTCTTTCTATCCCTCTCTCCTTTCTTCCCTGTGTCCTCCTTGCTTCCTTTTTTTCTTTTAAAAATCTCTTCTCTACCTTTCTCGTACCCCCTCTCCCTAAAGCATATATTTGTTGGTTTATTTTCAAAGGCCTTATATTCTTAGAGTAATTTTGAGTTCACAGTGAAATGAAGATGACAGCACAAAGATTTCCCAGACATCCGTTTGCACAGCCTACTTCATAATCAACATCCCTGTTGAACCTATGTTGATATTATTATCACCCAGAATCATTAGTTTAGGGTTCATTCTTGGTGTTGTACTTCTTATGAACTTGGGTAAATGTATAATGACAGGTGTACATCATGTAGTAACATACAGTGTGTTTTTGCTTTAATATTCCTCTGTGCTCTGCCTGTTGATGCTCTCTGTCCCATTCAACCTCTGGGAACCACTGATATTTTTACTGTCTTTCTAGTTCCTCCTTTTCTAGACTGTCATATAATTGTTGTATGTAGTCTTTTCAGATTAGCTGCTTTTACTTAATAATGTGCATTTCAGTTTCCCCCATGTCTTTTTATAGTTTGATAGCTCATAATATCTCATTGTCTGTATGTACCACAATACCACAATCTATTCTTGAACCTAATGAAGGACATCTTGGTTGCTTCAAAGTTTTGGTGATTTTTGAATAAAGTTGTTATAAACATCCATGTGCAGGTTTTTGTGTGGAATTAAGTTTTCAGCTTTTGGGGGTAAATACCAAGAAGTTCAATTGGTAAATCACGGGGTAAAAGTGTATATAGCTTTCTAGGCAATTGAAATATGTGTATAACTAACCAATTGCTGTAGCCCACACACACTTTTTTCTAGGTTTATCCTCTTCTTTCACTTTTCTGCCTTTTTCTCTTCTATCTTTCCATATTTTAGTTCTTTATCATTATCTTGATGCAATATTCCCTGCCATTTAGCTATGAAGATATTTATTAATGCAATATAATTGATCAAAAAGAGGTGAGAAACATGAGAAGTTTAAAGACAGAGAATACCTTAAAATGCACTAATGTAACCTCCTCATTTTTTTTCTGATTGGTGTGCCTTGCACAAATGACTCAAGCACTGCCCATGCAGTGTGGATATTCATAACTCAAGTTTACTTAGAAAATGAAGATGAATCTAGGTTCACTATAAAATTAAGAGGAAGGGATATGACATAGAGTTCCTTACTGGTTTGTGGCACATGAGGCATCATATTCATTTCTTTCATCTTTACTGAGACTTCAGTAATAAAGGCCATGAACATCCATGCTCATAATTCATTTACTTGGCTGTCTCAGTGTGTAAATGAGCTCACATGATATCAGATGGTTTCCTCTGCGAGTGGTAGGCTATAGATTATATGTAAGTATGGATCTGTTTTCTCCATAAGACTGACTCACTTTGAGAGAACATCTTCCTTGCTTAAACAACGAGGTCAGAAGACAACAGAGTTCAGCACCCTATACTCTCAATTAGCACCCTTGCAATCTAGTATTGATTTCAGAGATGCAGCATCTCAGTGATGAACTTTATTTTTATAAAGACAGAGCGAACTCCTCCCTGCATAAACCATAATCCTTCCCAGATGGTAGGGGTGAAGTCTTGTCCAAAAGAGATAGCCACTTGCCTCACACTATCCTGTACCATTTATTAACACATGTTTGTACTTCTATAAATACCTAGTGCCTCATTTTTCATGGAAGATCAAATTTCTTTTATTGTACTATAAAGAAATGTAATATTATTGAAAGAAACTACATCATATTTGGTAATGTTAACGTAGTATGACTCCCTTACTGAATGGTTTTCATTTTCCTTTCTGAAACTGAGACTGAAGTTTTTCTCTAAACACTAGAAAAGGAGCTTTGTGATTTGTAAAGCACACAGTTATTTTAATAAAGATATAATTCATCTAAATGTATGCAATAAAGTGATGATAAATTCAAATGACACATAATGTGAAGATCTTAAAAATAAGTTTATCATTAAAAGAAACTAAACATGAACATAGTTGCCTGATCACTAACAGGTGGTTGAATTGCAGTGTACCTTCGAAATTGCAAGAATTCTTATTTCAGTTTAGAAATTTTGCTTCATAGGAATTGTTTTTAACATAAAGCAGTTTATGACTTTTTAAATCAATATTTCATTTATGATTCATGTTTTGCTAAAGTAGATAATGTAATGCCTTAATGGATGAAAATGGATCATGGCAAGGAGGTCAGAAAGCAATTGCTGCCATTAATAATACACGTTCCACAAGGTAATCGACAGACAGTGAGTAGGCGACTCTAGAATATTCCTGCAGGGGTTTAGAATATGAGATGTACACAAAAATAGCAGCTGATTTTAAGAACAGCATATGTCAGAGAAACATACATATTTGTGTGAATATTATTAAGCCTTCGCCTTCAGCAAATAGTTTTCCTACTCTTTCAAAAGCAGTAAGCAGTTAATTATAGAACTGCATATGATTAGAGAAATCAGGAAAATTAAAATGTGTTGGGAGCCCTATTGCAGGAAACACTGGGCAAGACATTCCTTTGCTCAAGGATTCACCATTTATATTTGCCTAGTTTCCTATTTGCAATTTATTCATTTGAATTTTTACCTTTCTGATAATGTCATAGAGATCAACTTTGAGAAATGCCTGCCTAATTGACAGGGAAAATGTAAAGAGTTCATTCTTTAAATGTGTATAGCATTCAAGCTTTGGATACTTAAGGCTTTAGAGGGAGAACCCGATTTTCAATTATGTTGGCTTTTTATAAAGCTTGAGTTATGTAAGATTTAAATAAAAGTTTGCTACCAAGAAAAAAAAATTAAAAAATAAAAATAAATAAATGTGTATAGCAGGTGCAAGCATGATTGCACTCAATCTTCAAGACAGTCCTGGAAAGTCCTAGATTCTAGATATTCTGGATGAGATAGCTAATGCAATGCTCACTTTCCAGATGAGGCCAAGTATGATAAAATGATTGACACAAGAAACTTAGCACTAATAAGTGACTGACTTTGAGCACCATCTTGTCTTCTGTCTCCAAATGCATAATTCTCCTCTATTTGATACAGTAGCCTGGGTTTGGGGGACTGAAGAAGAAAGAGACACTAATATGGTGCCCCCTTTTCAAAATTTTTCATTTCTTTTAATTTTTCCCTGTAATGTGTGCCATAGCCAGCTTACCCTGTCTTGCGAGAGCTAACTGTGTGCATCCTTTCTGTCCTCAGCATTCAGTGATGTCAGGTTGGCAGCTTAAAATTGTCCTGGTGGTGGTATTTATACCATAGAAATTGGCAACTGCTACAAATCAGGGGTTTCGTCTGAAGAGCAGTTGTTGAAAATTTACCAGCACAATGCTACTTTTAATGCATTTTGAATTTTCATACCAGTTACCACTGAACTCTTTAAAGCCTGAATTTTCACTAATAATTCAGAGAAACTCAAGTCAACAACTTATGAAGACCTGGATGAGGGTGAGAGGAAGAGCAAATTTTGGTCTTTATTTTGATATTCCAGAAATAGATTGTCATTACTTTTCAAGACTATAAAATGGTGTGTAAAGGTCACGTAATGGAATTGTGTGTGGAGCAAATTATTAATGTATGTATACTCAGGAAGGGGCTATTCCCTTCCTGACTCACTCTACTTAAAGCAGTGATTCCCAGGTACATCCTTGATCTTTTTCCCAAGCAATGCAAATATTTAAGTGTACCAATGTCCCTCTGTGTCCATAGGAGATTGGAGCCAGGACTTTGAATGTACCAAAATCCAGGGACCTCTTTTATAAAATGACATAATATTTTAATATAATCTATGCAAAATATCCTCACATATACAGTATCCTCCTGTATACTTTAGGTCCTCTCTACAGTACTTATAATACCTAACACAATGTGATGCTATGTTAATTATTGTCATGCTGTCTTGTTAAGAAATAATGACAAGAAAAAAGCCAGTACATGTTCAGTAAAGGCACAATTTTTTAATGTACTGGGATTGAACTCAGGGGTGCTTAACCACTGACCCACATGTCTAGCAAAATCACAATTTTTGTTGAACATTTTTAATCCGTGGTTGCTTGAATCTGTGGATGTGAAACCTATGGATACAGAGGGCTGAATATATAACACACTTGTGTGTTTATGTGTGCATATGTACACATATGTATGATATTACATATATGCAAATTTAATTGCATGTTTATAACTTATGTCTAAATATTTACATATGGGTTTATAAATTATACATATTATTAATATTATGTCAATTATGTATCAAATAGAAAAATCTAAATGATGAGAATGGATGAATTCAGTTATTAAAATTACTTTTTACTTGTAAACATATTTTACTCTCACTAAATATCAATCATCATTAAATATTAATAATATTTTGCTAAGGGATGCATCTTTTTTAATGTATTAGTATTTTTAACATAGTTATTTGAAGACTTCAAGTAGTTTATTGTGATACTTTGTTTCAATGCATCTTAAAACTGAAGAGCTACTTCACAGGATTCATAGATACAAAAGGAAGCATTATGTATTTTTGACTAAATTTATCAAATTAGGTTTTTGTTTTACAATACCATTATCCAAGTATACACTTATTTTTAAGAAGTCTGTTCAGCATATTTTCATCTTTTCTGAAATAATCAGCTACTTTTTAAAACTAATCACATGATATTTTGTTTTCATATTTTTAACAAAAGATTTCAAAGTCCACTGAAACTCTGCTTAGTATCTAAACTGAGGAAATTTCATTTCCATGTTTTTAAAGTTTGCAGATCTGAATGTTCTTATGGGCAACATTCATAAGCCATATTCAGGAACAAAATTACATAATAATGAAATGTTTTCAAACGTCAGATCTCAAAACATTCTCCCAATTATATAAGTTTCTTTTCATTTGCTGTTAAAACCTTATTATTTGTAGTTACCTTTTCATTTGCTGTTAAAACCTTATTTTCACTTTGAAGGAACAGATGAAAGGAGTGTGTGTTTTATAATACCTTCTGCGAGCTGTTCTGAGAGTCACTTATTGCAGAAAAAGTTACTGAATTTGGAATATTCATATTCTTAAAAATCAAAATGTGTGTGCATCTTTAATTCAGAAAATTCTCTAACACATAGCTGTAAGTGAGTCAAAAAACAATTTTGTGGTTACAAAATCATGGGATACACATACATACATACACAGGCCTTTGCATACACATATGCATAATTATATCCATAAACATTTTATTAGAAAACATCCTTTAGTCACATATGCAAAGCATTTATTTATTTATACTCATATAGACACATACATTTTATGAGTACTAAAATATAAACACATACTAACAAAACCAAATATATACAAATAAAAATATAATTCTATCTACTTCATAATCTTGTAATCAGAATTATATAAACAATCATATCATATGCAAAATTTTGAACATAACTTTATTTTTGAACATAAATTTATATGACTAAATATTCATCATAATTGATGCATACATATTCCTTTAGATGTGTATAATCCTTTACATAACACTACTGAAATACATGTACAAATGCATCATCCTATACATAATAAAATACTACTATTAATCCTAGCCTTTCTTTTTTTTCTTTTTTTTTTGGTACTGGGGATTGAACTCAGGGGCACTCAACCACGGAGCCACATCCCCAGCCCTATTTTGTGTTTTATGTAGAGACAGGGTCTCACTGAGGTGCTTAGTGCCTCACCGTTGCTGAGGCTGGCTTTGAACTTGGGATCCTCCTGTCTTAGCCTCCCAGAGTGCTGGGAATCCTAGCCTTTCTTTATGTGTGTATGTATATATGCACTGCTTGAGATACTGGTATCATTAATTTGGTAAACTGCATGTGAATGTTGGCAGGCAAGCAAGTTCCCTGCTCCGCCCTTATCCTGGTGGAATATCTCCTCTCCTATCAGGATTCCTCCATATCCCTGTCATGGCCAACTCAGGTGCCAGGATCTGTATTTAAACATCAGTTGAGCTTTTTAACAAATAATGCACAGAAAACTGTATATCCATGTATAGAAGAGTAAAACTAGATGATCCCTATCTTTCACCCTGCACAAAAATCAACTCAAAGTGGAACAAAGACCTAGGAATTAGACCAGAAACAGTGAAACTGCTAAAGGAATACAGGATTAACACTCCAACATATTGGAACTGGCACCGACTTCCTTAATAAGATTCCTAAAACTCAAGAAATAAAATCAAGAATCAATAACTGGGATGGTATTAAATTCAAAAGCCTCTGCACAGCAGAGGTAACAAGAGTGTGAAGAGAGAACCTACAGAATGGAAGAAAATCTTGGCCAGCTACTCTTTTGACCAGGGATTAATAATATCCAAAATGTACAAAAAACTTTAAAAATTTAGTACAAAACATCCCAAAAAACTGATAACCCATTGAATAAATGGGCAAAAGATCTAAACAGACATTTCCCAAAAGAAGAAATACAAATGTCCAACAAATATACGAAAAAATGTTTAATATCCTTGGTAATCAAGGAGATGCAAATCAAAACTACACTGAGAACACCTCCGATCCATGTGGAGCCCAGACAGGCCCAGTTCAGCAGCACCAATCCCCATGGATACCAGGCAGGCCCAGAATAGACCAGTCGAACAATGCAGAGCCCAAGCCCAAGCCCAGGACCACTCTGCCAACCTATGAGGAGCCCAAGCCAAGGCACAGGCACAGGACTCCCTACCACACTGAGGACTACTCCCACACAGCACAGTGCTGCATCTCTAAACAGGCTACCCAAAGTCATCATTCAGCTTGCCTGTTCAGCCCCATCTCTAAAAGTGGTCACTGCCATCTTGGGACACCTTCAATGCCATCTCAGGTTACCCTCACTGCTACCACCACCATCTTTAGTTGTGGCAGCTTCTATCTTGGGACACTGGCCTGTGGCTGGAAGCCCAACATCAAGATACTTAAGGGTTTGATGCTGCCCTGCCATCAACTATGGATGTGGCCGCTTCCATCTAGGGACAACAGTCAGGACAGAGAAGACCATCACCAAGGTCCTTGATGGCTTGGTTACACCAGAGGTATCCCTTCTAGGTATGCTAATAGCCACCTTCTTGTTGCAGAGGCAGAAGAGAGCCTTGCACTGGGTCACCTCTTTCTCTCTTTTCCCTGTTAATCACCAACTTCTTTTGATTCATCTTTCATGGTTCCTATAATGCTTACCTCCAATCTCATAAACATCACACCCTACAATTCCCTCTATTTCTCTCTTTGTCCACCATTAGAACCTGTAGACCCTTTTGCATACCTACTATTTATATTGCAGATGATAATTGAACACATCATTCCTGTTTATTGTGACAAAACTGTAATCATCTAAATAGGAACTATTTGGTTTAAGGTTATATATCATTTGCATTGGGTACTGTTAATATTGATCTCCATCTTAAAGGGGAGACATGGGCAACCTGTAGGTACACTAAAAGATTATAGGGTAGAAACTGTAATACCTTGAATCTGCACTACAAGAGGGGAAGACACATGGAAAGCATGAAAAGACAAGCGAAGAAAGTGCCCCAAACAAACCAAGATGATAAAATAATAAAATCCATTGACAGCATAGTAGATGAAATGTCAAAGAAGGAGTTCAGAATGTACATAATTAAAATTATCTGCAAATCAAACAATGACATAAGAGCAAATACAGGCAACAATTGATCACTCCAACAATGAAATAAGAGAACAAATACAGGCAACAATTGATAAGAGATGAAAGAGCAAATACAGGTAGCAAAGGATTACTTCAAGAAAGATATGGAGATTCTGAAAAAAAAAAAAAAAGAAATTCTTGAAATGAAGAAAATAATAAACCAAATAAAAAACTCAATAGAAAGCACCACCAACAGACTAAATCACTTGGAATACAGAACCTCAGACAATGAAGACAAAACATACACTCTTGAAAATAAAGTTGACCACACAGTGAAGATGGTAAGAAACCATGAACAGAACATCCAAGCATTAAGAGAGAAAATCAGAAGATTTATTGGGATAGAGGTAGGCACAGAGATAAAAACTAAATGAATGCAATCTCATCAATAAAATAATATTAGAAAATTTCCCAAACATGAAGAATGAATTGCAAAATCAAATACAAGAGACTTACAGGACACCAAATGTACAAAATCACAACAAATCTACACCAAAGCACATTATAATGAAAATGCCTAGCATACAGAGTAAGGATAGAATTTTAAAAGCCACAGTAAAAAGATTCAGATTACATATAAGGGAAAACCAATTTGGATCTCATCAGAATTCTTAACATAGATCCTCAAAGTTCAGAGATCCTGGAACAACATATACCAAGTTCTGAAAGAAGATGTATGCCAACCAAGAATCTTATATCCAGCAAAATTAAGCTTCAGATTTGATTATGAAATAAAAATCTTCCATGGTAAACAAAAGTTAAAAGAATTTACAGTGAGAAAGCCTGCACTACAGAAAATTCTCTGCAAAATATTCCATGAGGAGGAAATGAAAAACAATAATAAAAGTCATCAAAGGGAGGAATTATACTAAAGGAAAAACAAACCAAAGGTAAAACCAAGTCAAGTAAAAAGCCAAAACAAACCAAAATGACTGGGAATACAAACCATATTTCAATAATATCCCTGAATGTGAATGGCCCAAACTCATCAACTAAAAGACATAGACTGACAGATTGGAATAATTTTTAAAAAGACCTAAGAATATGCTGCCTTTAAGAGACTCATCTTATTGGAAAAGATATCCACAGATGGAAGGTGAAAGTATGGGAAAAAACATACCATTTACATGGAACATGTACACAAGCAGGGGTTTCCATCCTCATATCAGATAAAGTGGACTGCAAACCAAAGTTAGTCAGAAGGGATAAAAAAGGACATTTCATACTTCTAAGGGAATCATACATCCACAAGACACAACAATCATAAATATTTATGCCCCAAACAATGGAGCATCTACATATATCACCAAACCTTTCTCTATTTTAAGAATCAAATAGATCACAACACAATAATACTGAGTGACTTTAACACACCTTTCTCACCACTGGATAGATCTTCCAAACAAAAACTGAACAAAGAAACTATACAACTAAATAATACAATCAATAATTTAGACTTAACAGACATATATAAAATATTTTATCCATCAACAAGTGAAAACATTTTTTTCTCAGAGACACATGGATCCTTCTCTAAAATATACCATAAGTTATGCCATAAAGTAACTCTTAGCAAATGCAAAATTAGAGATTATGCCCTGTATTCTATCAGACCATAATGGACTAAAGTTAGAAATCAATGATAAAATAGAAAGTAGAAGTTAGTCTAACACCTGGAAACTAAATAATATGCTATTGTATGACACATGGATAGCAGAAGACATCAGGGAGTAGATAAAAAAATTCTTAGAGGTAAATGAGAATTCCAATACAACATACCAAAATCTCTGGGACATTATAAAGACAGTGCTAAGAGGAAAGTTCATTGCATTGAGCTCATTCATTAAAAGAAGAAAAAGTCCACAAATTACCTGACATTACATCTGAAAGCCCTAGAAAATGAAGAACAAATCAACATCAAAACAGGTAGAAGACAGGATATAATAAATATCAGGGCTGAAATCAATGATATTGAAACAAAATAAACAATTGAAACAATTGGCAAAACAAAAAGCTGATTCTTTGAAAAAAAATAAGATTGATAAACCCTTAGCCACCCTAATGAAAAGGAGAGAAAACTCAAATTACTAAAATTTGTGATGAAAAAGGGAATATCATGACAGATACCATTTAAATACAGAAGATAATTAGGAACTGTTTTGAAAATTTATACTCTAACAAAATAGAAAATATCAAAGACAATGTCAAATTTCTAGAGAAATATGGGCTGCCCAAACTGAATCAGGAGGACATACACAATTTAAACATCAATTTTGAGAAATGAAATAGAAGACATCATCAAAAGCCTACCAACCAAGAAAAACTCAGGAGCAGACAGATTCTCAGCTGAGTTCTATAAGACCTAAAAAGAAGAATTAATACCAATACTCCTCAAATTATTCCACAAAATATAAAAGGAGAGAACTGTGAGGCTAGTATCACCCTAACAAAGACACATCAAGGAAAGAACTTCAGAGCAATATCCCTGATGAACATAGATGTGAAAATTCTCAATAATTTCTGGCAAATCACATACAAAAACATATTAAAAAGATAGTGCACCATGATGAAGTAAGGTTCATCCCAGGGATGCAAGTATGTTTCAACATATGGAAATCAATAAATGTTATGATGATAACAAAGTAATTCTGTTTTCTTTTGACTTACTCTACAACATGTGTATAATCTGAGAAAATGCAGTAGCTTTTAAAAGCTTGTGGGTTCAGAGACAGAAAGATCAGCATTCTAGTACTGAAGAACTGGCTTAAACTTACACACTTTGTTTCTTCCTCTGTCACACGGGGATAGAATTCTTCCCTCACAAAGACATAGGCTTGTGGTTCAGAGAAGGTCCTGGAAGGCTGTAGTTATCCTCTGCTTTTGCTTTCCATGGTCCTCAGTAGGATATTTAGCTTCTTGGAACACTGTGATGACCCACAGGCATTTTGTTAGACTGAAACCTCATTAATCCTGTGGTAACTTAAGACTGAACTGAGGGGAAAGAATAAATACTCAAACCTGAAAACTGAGCTCATTGGCCATCTTGTTACTGGAGTATACCTAATGTAAGACCATGGATCCACTCCCCCAACACAGTCGTAGTTCTGAATTTCAAATAAAGAAATATACATATTTCAAATTATTATTAAAGAAATATATGTATTTCAAATTATTATTATTATCCCATTCCTATGCATGCTCCAAATCTTCCATAGGCCCCAGGTTGTAAAGCTTTGGAGGTGTCCCCTTTATAGGAAAAAGAAGAAGATGGCTTAGGGGGTTGGAAGAAGGATCATGTGTAGATAAATTCCCTTCTTTCTTGGGGCCCTCCCCTCACACACCTATTACTCAGATGAAAAGAAAGGCTGGTGTGTTAAGGGTCTTCTCAAGGATCACAATATTCAAAGTTCATTACGATGTTAATCCTTTCTGCCTCACAGTTGCCCTGCCTGAGATAAACTCTGGAGTCACACAGTCTTCAAATGACAAGGAGTGGTAAATATTAAACTACCCTGCTCTGCCCTCCATTAGAACAAAACCTCTAGAGAATTATGGGAGATGCAGGTCCAAATACCAAACAAACAGAACAGTTTTTCAATCCTAAGATCCAAAGGTATAAAAGAATGTGTAGAGCCAGACCCGTGATCCATACCCAAGTTTCCTCTCTTACTGGAATTTTATGCAAAGATGTTCATCACCTCCTGCCACTATTATAATCAAATATGCCTGTGAAGTTGTGCTTCAGATGAAAGTGTTTCAGAAATTAGCCCTCATTTGACAGGCTGCATAGGAAGGAGATTTAGAGCAGGGACCAGCACTTTTTTTTTCAATAAAGACACAGACAGTGAATATTTTAGGCCTGTGGGCCATATGTAGTCTCTATCTCATTTTATCTTTTTGGTTTGTTTATTTTTACAAGGCTTTAAAAATATAAAAATCTTCCTTAGCTTTGCAACTGTATGAAAACGATCATAATTTGCCTAACTGGTTTAGATTGCAAACTCTGCAACTAGGCCCCCTGATTCAAATCTTGGTACTTCCACTTCTCACTTTTCACCTTTGCTAATAGACTTAACTTTTCTGTGCCTGGTAAAATGGGGGAGGTGGTCATAATAATGCCTGTGCCACCAAGTCTTGTGAGGTTTCAAAAACTTAACACATAGGGAATATTTAGTATAACAATGATATGACTAGGAAAGTGCAGACCTTATTTCTTATCGATATGTTTGAGGGATGGTCCAAGCCTTGCCTATTTTCCCAAAGTCATTTAGGACCTCTGACACTCTTGTGGAGGATGGCCACTGCAAAAATTCAACCAACTGTGCTTTTCTGGTGGCTTATTGTACACAGGGGAGGGATAAATACTCTGTGCTTAGAGTATTAAAATAGTTTTCATATGGCAGTGAGATAAAAATAGCTCTTACCTTTCAGGGTTGTTTTGCAGAATAAATAGAATGATGAATATGAATTTGCTCATTATAAAGTATAGCTGTAGTTATTACTTCAGAAGATACCTGATTAAAATGACTAATTAAACAAGAGTTTTGGCAGAACCTTTCTCTGGGTGATACCTCTGCTGTAATGTAATTTAAGTGTGTTTAGTTGTTCCATCTTCCCTCCTGTTCTTGCTTTGGCCCTGCACTTTCACAGAGTGAGAGCTAGTATGACTCACTCCTGCATCCTCAAGACTGAGCCCAGGAACAAGCCCAAGGCTATAGCTGCATAAGTCTATTTTTAGATGAAATAGCTTAATTTTAAAGGGATATTGTAAAGATTTATAATATATGTGTTTGTGCTTTCTTTTTTAATGACATTTTAAATCACAAAGGGATTCTACTTCAAGATGGCTGTCAGAATGAACACATACCAAACATCCTATATACCTAATAACAACAGAAAAAAATTCATGCAAACAAATCAACCCAGCCATGCATACACTGGAAAATAAGACAAGGCTTCCTTGGTGGACAGGAGATGAGAAGAAATCCTGAATGCAGGAAACCATGGGCCAAAAATGTATGCAGGAAAAAAGATGGAAGCAGTAAGGTGTTTCCAGCCCAGGCTGAAGATATCAGAAAGCAGGGAGCAGGTGGTCTAGGGAGGTCACGAGGTACCTATTCGGGATTCCACAGAAGGACAGAATAGGTGGTCTATCTTTTATGTTTCACTATCTTGGACCAAGCAGCAGAAAAGAAAATAGACAATTGATCCTCTGTGTCTGTGGGCTCCATATCCACAGAATCAATCAACCAAAGATGGAAAATATTTGGTATGCATGAGTCAGTATATGCATATACAATCAGCCCTATATATTTTGGAATTTCATATTCATGGATTCAATGAGCTACAGATCCAAAATACTTGGAAAAAGCAAAATTTGTGTCTGTACTGAACACATACAGACTTTTTTCCTTGTTATTATTCCCTAAGCAAAATACAGTATAATATCTACTTACATGGTATTTATGTTGTATTAGGGGTTATAACTAATCTAGAGATGATTTAAAGTATAAGGGAGGATGCACACAAGTTGTATGAAAATACTATTTTATTTTATATTTACATTTACTATTTACATTTTATATAAGGAACTTGAGCATCTGCAGATTCAGGTATCTGCAGAGTATCTTGGAACTAAGTCCCCATGGACACTGAGATGACTTTGAAGGCCCTATTGGCAGTCAAGGAGAAATGGAAAAACCTTATAACCAAAAGCGTCACTGCTAAAAACATGTTCCACACATATAAGATCCAAATAAAGAACTCTTCAAATATTCCATTGTTTGAGGCTATTGTGAATGGGGTAGTTTTCCTAATTTTTCCTTCATTACTGATGTATAGGAATGCAATTGATTCATGGGTGTTAATTTTTATACCTGCTACTTTGGTGAATTCCTTTATGAGTCTAGAAGTTTTCTGGTAGAATTTTTTGGGTCTTCTAAATACAGAATCATATTGTTGGCAAATAGGAATAGTTTGAGTTCTCCTTTTCCTAATTCTTTTTATTTAATTTCTTTCTTCTAATTGCTCTGGCTAGAGTTTCAAGGGTGATGTTGAATAAAAGTGGTAAAAGAGGGCATCCTTGTCTTGCTCCAGTTCTTAAAGGGAATGCTTTTAATTTTTCTCCATTTAGAATGGTGTTGGCCTTGGATTTATCACTTATAGCTTTTATGGTGTTGAGGTATGTTCCTACTATTCCTAGTTTTTCTAGTGTTTTGAACAGGCAAGGATGCTGTATTTGAATCAATGTAACAAAGAGGTGAAAGACCTCTACAATGAAAACTACAGAACACTAAAGGAAGAAATTGAAGAAGGTCTTAGAAGATGGAAAGATCTCCCATGCTCTTGGATAGACAGAATTAACCTTGTCAAAATGGCCATGCTACCAAAAATACTATACAGATTTAATGAAATTCCTACTAAAATCCCAATGACATTCTTCATAGAAATAGAAAAAGCAGCCATAAAATTCATTTGAAAACAATAAGAGACCTAGAATAGCCAAACCAATTCCTAGTAAGAAGAGTGAAGCAGGAGGCATCACAATACCAGGCTTTAAATTATACTACAGAGTTATAGTAACAAAAATGGTGTGGTATTAGTACCAAAATAAACATGTAGACCAATGATACAGAATAGAAGACATAGAGACAAACCCACAGAAATACAGTTATCTCATACTAGACAAAGGTGCCAAAAACATACATCAGAGAAAAGATAGCCTCTTCAACAAATGATGCTGGGAAAACTGGAAATCCATAGGTAGCAAAATGAAATGAATCTATCTCACACCCTGCACAAAACTCAACTCAAAGGACTGGATCAAGGACTTAGGCATTAGACCAGAGACCCTGCACCTAATAGAAGATAAAGTGGCCCCAATCTACATCATGTCAGCTTAGGAGCTGACTTCCTTAACCAGACTCCTAAAGCCCAAGAAGTAAAATAAAGAATCAATAAATGGGATGGAATCAAACTAAAAAGCTTCTTCACATCAAAGGAAACAATAAAGCATGTGAGGAAAGAGCCTACAGAATGGGAGAAAATCTTTGCCACCTGCACCTCAGATAGATCATTAATCTCCAGGATACATAAAGAACTCAAAAAACTTAATACCAAAAAACAAATAACCCAATGAAAAAATGGGCAAAGAAACAGAACAGACACTTCACAGAAGAGGAAATACAATTGGTCACCAAATACATGAAAAAATATTCAACATCTCTAGCAGTTAGAGAAATGCAAATCAAAACTACACTGAGATTTCATCTCATTCTAGTCAGAATAGCAATTAGCAAGAATACATGTAACAATAAATGCAGGGAAAAAGGTACACTCATACATTGCTGGTGGAAGTGCAAATTGGTGTAACCACTATGTAAAGCAGTATGGAGATTCCTCAGGAAACTTGAAGTGGAAACACCATTTAACCCAGGTATCCCACTCCTTAGTTTATACCCTGTTGTTTATATAGTGTCTCACATGGGTTCACTTGATGAATTGGGATCCCATGGGACAAGGGGCACCGAGAGGTCCTCAGGGAGGATGAAATGGGGTCCCACAGGTCTGGGGGCCCAGGAGATGAAGGTATGGGGCCCTTAGGAAGAGTGATATTTGGTCCCACAGGACAAGGTATGGGGTGGATGATCATTGAATCACTCACCGAGACACCGCAGGTAGGTAAAACTGCTCTGCCAGAGTGAGAAGCAGACCCATTTATTTCAGTTAGTGCAACAGTTTATATAGGGTCCTTGGACCAATCATGGCCCTGAGGTTAGGTTACAGCCAGTAGGGTATTGATCCATGTCAGGTGCGCAGCCAATCAGCAGGGGATGAGAAAGGAGAGGCACTGAAGGCAGACAATCAGCATGGGGTAAAGGGGAAAGGAAGCATTGAAGGCAGCTAGTCAGCGTAGGAGGTGCTAAAGGCAGCCAATCAGCATGGAGTAAGGAAAGGGGAGAGGAGGTGCTGATGGTACGAAGAGAGCTCCTATAATATCTGAAGGACTTTAAAACAGCATATTGTAGTGACACAGCCACATCCATGTTTATAGCAGCTCAACTCAATAGCTAAACTATGGAAACAAACTAAATGCCCTTCAATTGATGATTGGATAAAGAAAATGTGCTTTATATACACAATGGAATATTATTTATCCATAAAGAAGAATCAAATTATGGCATTTGCCAGTAAATGGATGGAATTAGAGAATATCATGTTAAGTGAAATAAGCCAATCCCAAAAAACCAAAGACCTAATGCTCTCTCTGAAATGTGGATGCTAACTCACAACAATGGGGGTGGGGGTTAGGGAAGAATAGAAATATTTTGGACTAGACAAAGGGAATGCAGGGAAGAGTGGGGGATGGGAATAGGAAAGAGAGTAGAGTGGATCAGACATCACTTTCCTATGTGCATACATGATTACATGACTAATGTAATTCTACACTATGTACAACCAAATTGATGACGTTGAAAAAAATTAATAATCACTACTTTTACCCCTCAGTACAACTTGAATGAAAATTGTGTGCACTCCACGACTCAGCAATTTCATTTCTGTTTCTACTTTGGAGATTCACTTGAATGTGCCTAATATGAAAGTACATGCATGTTCACTGCAGTAGTTTGGTGACAGGCAAAACTGGAAACAAATACCAAGATTGGAATAAATACACCACGGCATATCTGGACTGTACAGTACATGTAAAAATAGGAAGAGATCTGCAGGTACCAAAGTGGAAAGGTTTACACACATGCTGTTAAGTGAGAAAAACATAGTTCACAGAACAAGAAGTATATAAGAAGATTAAGATAAAAAAAATTAACCCCATACATACAAAGTATGGGAGGGATTGATTGGTAGATTTAAATTCAAAGTTAAGTAAAGATATGTTTGGATACACTCTAGAAAAGGGACTCACAATTTGAGCAGTGTCAAAAGATATATTTTTTAAAATGAGTGTATTAATTGCCTCCCTTTTGATTAAAAAATATACAATTAAAGTATAATACAGCTTCAAGATAGAAAACCGGCAAGTGCAGAAAAGCACAAAGAAAAAAATCTCTGTTGCTCCTATATGGAGACTACTGCTTTTAGTATCTCATTGTATGTCCTACCAGGTATTTTTCTATATAAATATAGGTTGAGTTGGAAATATTGATCTGCAATGGAATGCTGTATTTTGGAGTGGAAAATGCACAGTGTTAATGAAAGGATGTAGAAGAAACAGAAATCAGAGTTTCAGGAACTCAGAGTTTAGGGGAACATGTATGAATCACTGACACCTTGTGGAGAAATAAAAAAAAAAAACAATAGGAAGATAATTGCAGAATGTCCACATTACTGAAGCCGGAAGAGTGGATGAGGAGCCAGGTGCAGTGGCACACACTTATAATCTCAGTGGCTCAGGAGACTGAGACATGAGGATAGGATTGTGAATGCAAAGCCAGCCTCAGCAAAGGTGAGGTGTTAAACAAGTCAGTGAGACCCTGTCTCTACATAAAACACAAAATAGGGCTGGGATGTGGCTCAGTGGCTGAGTGCCCCTGAATTCCATCCCCAGTATCTCCTACCCCCCAAACCCCCCAAATAAAAGAGTGGATGAGGCTGGGGCACATGGAGTTGGACGTGTTGATGCATTAAGGCCAAAGGACACTGATGGGCTCATGCACACCCTTGTTCATCTTCCTTATGCCTCTTGAAAAGATGAGAGCACAATGAGAAAAAAGTCAATACAAACGGAGAAACCTCCCCAAAGGTACTTGGCAGTAGAAGGATGAGATCTAGAAGGGAAGAATTGGAATAATAAACATCATGGTTCATTCTATGCTTTGCATGTGTGGGAATTTGGGGCAATTTTGGTTTTCTATTTTCCAGGAAAAAAATGTCTATTTCAACTGTGTTTTTACATATACTCTTATAAAGATTTTCATAGCATCCTCTTGTAATTTCAAACATTTCATTATCCATGTGTCAGGCTTTTTTTTTTAACTTTTAATGTTATTTATGTCTTATCCTTTTTGATCCTATTTGCCTAGGGTATATCTGTTTTATTAATTGTTTCAAAGAAGCTTTGGGTTTTGCTGATCAAATAATTTCTCAGGATGGAGGAACCTTTTTCATTAATTGAATTTTATCATCTATTTCTTTCTTTTGAATTTCTTGGGGTTTATTTTCTTGCATTTCTGTACCCACTAATGAGATTTCAGATTTTTTTTTCTTCTCTGCATTACCTGTGCATTGCCTGGAGGTAGCAGAATAATAAAACATGCTGAGGATGAATGAGAAAAGGACCTGGCTCCTAGAAGGGGGGAGACAAGCTGGAGACATTTTCTAGAAAAAAAAAGGTCAGAGAGAGCCCAGGCACCAACCTGTCTTTTAGGTAACTGTCTGAATGAGCTTTTCCTCAGATACCAGCTCTGCAGAGAAGTGTTCACCAGGGACATGAACTACAGCATTGCAATCCACCTTCCACCAGGAAGAGGAAAGTATTTGTGACTTACATACTAAGACTTTTCTGCCTCCAAATTGTCCAGAGGTATTGAATATCTCAATTATCTGTTTTCTGATAATGCTTTTGTATTAAAAGTAAAACAAAACTCTCCAAGAGTTGCAAATATGAGAACCAGAGACTTGAAAATCAAGTGAACAATTCTGTATATCAAGAGATGTATCCTGGGCACACTTGTAATCCTAGTGAGTCTGGAGGCTGTGGCAGAAAGACCACAAATTTAGACCAGCCTGGGCAACTCAGCAAGACCCTGTTTCAAAAATGAAATAAAAACCTGGGAAGTAGCTCAGTGATAGAGTACTTGCCTAGTATGTACAGGCTCTGGGTTTGATGCCTAGTACTAAGGAAGGGGAGGGAGGTAGGGAGGGAGGAAAAGAGTGGAGGGAGGGGGAGGGAGGGATTGATCCTCAGTCAAGTCCAACCTATTTTCCTTTTAGACCTTGACCAAGTATTAGCCATAGATAATTTACTTTAAAAATGTCCATTTCTATTCTTCCTCCTGGAATCACTGTGAACATTCTTTCTACTCTCTTAGTTTAGGAATTTGAGACTTTCTCCCAAGAAAGACACTGTAGAGAACCACAATCCGAGACCTCAACACTTGGCTATTTCAAATAGGATGGAAAGATTTGCATCCAAAGATAAAATAGTCTCACTCACTGTTGCTGTAATAATTTCTCTGAATTTGAAAATTCCTTTTCCCAAGTGGCTATACAATGCCCTTGTTCTAATCTTGCAGCCTCTGGCAGTTCCCACCCCTGAAGTTTCCTGTAGAGTTTTCCTCTGCCTCGCTACCTGTTTCATCCATCAGCCTGTTGCTCAATGTGCTGGTTTTTACATTAGTGTGTTTTTATAGCACACAATGGTTTCCTCAGTTACATAACAGACCTGGTGCCAGTAAACTCCTTTCTAAGTAATGTAGAGCATATTCAAGCACAGGAATGATTGCATTTACATGGCTAAAAATAAGCTCTTGTTTTTAATTTTCCATGAGAATGCTGCCTCTCAGCACAAGAGGCCAACTCCTACCTGGTGACCCATTGTGCTAAAGTCATCGCTATGTGCTGGAAATGTGGCATCCAGCTTTTCATTATGTAACATAAAGGGAAAATACTATAGGCAAAACTCTCATTCATGCCATCATATCCTTATTGGTTCGTAGTGTTTTAAAAACCAGACTATATCGAATACACTTTAACTGAGTAACAAAACTCGCTATAGCCAATCTCAGCAGAAAGAGTGTTCTCATAGTAATAACAATACCTAGGATTATCTCATTTAATCCTCATAGCAGCAATATAAAGTAGGTCATTATACCCACAAAAGAAAGTCCACCACTTATATTTCTCCCCGGATGCCACATGCTCACTATTCTACACCAGCTTTACTTACTGGAGGGTTATGACTGTTAAGGTTTCTCATCATAGCTGCAAATGTAAATGTGATCAAGCCTGGAAGGGCATTTATAAACCATCAATACCTACATTTTTTTGTTACTACTGTTGGATTAAAACAAAACTCCTTCCAAGATGAAATCTTATAGATCTTTCTCATGTATTTTAAATGCTGAAATACGGCTATGGGGCCAAACTCAAATATAAAGAAGACCTTTCCTCCAAATGATATGATCATAAAAGTTCAGGAAAAATGTTTCTTTTTAAAAAATGAGTTAAGGACAGCAATCATCACGGGTGAGGGCATTTGGGAGAATTTTTTTTTTTTTTAAACTGATGTTTCTCTAACACTGAGCTACCTCACCCTCCTTTTATTTTTATTTTTTAGATAGGGTCTCACTAAGTTGCCCAGGCTGGCCTTGAACTCATGATCCTCCTGCTTCAGACTCCTGAGTCACTGGGATTACAGATATGCACCACCATGCTGGCTCATGGGTAGAGCAAATTACATGTAGGAACTGAAGGCAGCCTTAGAGATCCCCTTATCTCAAAGTGTGATCACACACCATCACCTGGGAGGGAGCCTATTAGAAATGTAGCTTCTCAACTCTAACCCTGGTCCTACTGAATTGGAATCTGCATTTTATATTTGAGAACTGCTGTTATAGAAGAGCACCCATCTTCCCTAGCTCATTTTATCAGTGAGGAAATACAACCAAAGAGCACAAAGGCTTTAAAGAGCAAATAAAGATGAACTTACTAGAGTGATAGCAAAACTCATCATTTCAAGGCTTGAAATCAAGTTTTCAAAAAATTGGGATAGTTTCCAAAGCAAACAGATCCAATAAGAAGTTAATAAAATGAGAATCTCAAGTTCAGGAGGCTGAGGAAGGAGATTTTCATCAGAAGTATAGTGACTTTCAAGATGCAAACTGGAACTGAAAATTATTAGATCTCAAACGAGTTATCCAAAAGGAATACATTGATACTTAGCACAGATTGAACATTTACTATGATTCGCATTACTTCATTTAATCCCCACAATGACTCTGTGAATCACTACTATTATTGTTGTTATTAATTCTGTTTTAGCAATTAGGATATTGAATAGTTGAAAGTCACAGAACGGGAAGGTTGTAGAGTTGGGACTGAAACCCTGGTCTTCCTCTCCTAGGGCTGTGTACATCACCATGTGTCATCCTGTCTCATCATATGATACACTACTGTCAGACAACAGAGGGGGCATGTTCCAGCACAGCAGCCACTTATGACAAAGATCAGAAAACAAGTGGCTTTTTCAGTAACCCCTTCACTGTAATGAACCAGGGAGTGTTGTAGGAGCACTCTCCATACTTTCAACCCCTCCCTTCCATCTTTCCCCTTCTATGCTAATGGACTGTGCACTTGACAGAGAGCAGCTCATTGTTTGTAACTTTGGGCCATGATTGGTCCAGGATTGTATATAAGCTTCTGTACTTTCTGGAATAAATGGTGTTTCTGAGTCTCGCTCAGACAGAACAGTTACCACCCCAAAACCTCGTCCTGGGAGACCCCACTTCGTCTTCCCTGAAGACCCCTTTTCATCTCTCAGGACCCCAACTCCTCGAGCGGACCCACGAGGCACAACTTAAAACAATAGAGTGTGAATGGCAGAGAACAAAGGAGAGAGTTGCTTCTGAAGGCTGGCCAGGGTGACCTTCATCTCAATCTCATGCTGATAGTTCAAGGTAAAGGAGATTTGGGAACATTGTCTACCATTTCATAAGATACAACTTAGTTTTTAAAACTATACCTTAACCCACAAAATATCTAGGGTACCTATTTAAAAATTAACTTTTGGCCAATAAGAAAAGAAAATAAAAAGAGTAGATTCAATTTTCTACAATCTCATTATTCTATGCAATGACAATAGCTCTCTGACTCAATAAAACTTTAAAACACTATAGAAATATATTTAAAAGTATAAATTTTACTTTTTATCTTTCTTTCTAAAGTAATATGTGTTCATGATGAAAAATTTAGATGAAGAGAAAATTACACAGAAAAAGGAGAAATCATTTATAATGCGTGCAAGCCCCAGAAACCAGCAATAGGTTGTCATATTACTTTCTGGCCTTGTGTATTGTTTAATTTTGTCATATTTTATTTTGTGGAAATATTAGACATAAAATGTTGGACATAGTTTCCCCTTTAACTTTATATTTTTGACTTTTACCTTTTATTATAAATTATGCATCATAACTCATTTAAAAGCTAGTTAAGAATGCATTGAGCATATATACAGTAACTTACCTGATTCTTAACTCATTGATGAAATTTTTAGATTGTTTCTGATTCTTTCCCTTTGCAAATAATTCAATGAATTTTTTGTCTTAAATAGATTAGATTGTATATCAGTTTATTTGGATAGCCATTATTTCAAATGATATGGTTATAGGATGTATTTTGATGAATAACTTTCTAAAATAATAATATATTGATTTGGAAACTCCAGGCATCACACTCTCTCCAAAATTCTATCAAAACTTTATCCAAATTACAATTTTCTCAAGACTAATTAACATGTAGATTCATTCATTACTGTTGTTTCCCTATTAGTTCAGCTCTGTATGAAAGTATAGTGGTTGACAGGCAGCAGATTGGGTTTGTGTCTGTGAATTAACAGCAATACCTTAGATATTTGGTCCTGAATAAAATAGGAATATGTTTCTTTTGCGTTCATTGGTAGTATTAATTTCTGTTGACTTGTATATTAAAATTTTCCTAATTCGTTAGTAAGAAAAGTCTGACACACATATGTACACCAATATTTAGAAACTTGTAATTAAAAATTCCCTGTTTTATATATTTCTCTTTTATCTAAATTTTGTTAGGTTCTAAAAAGTTTTTATTATTCCTCCCAAATAGGGGTTAAATGAGAAATATGCTTTCAAAGTCATCTACCTTCAGCCTCCTAGTTTTTGGCACTACTTATTTGTCCTTTGTAACTAATTTAAAAAATAATACAAATAATGCAAGTTTACTGTATAAAACAAAGATAAGTGTTAATAAAAGAGGAGAAGCAATAATATATAACATTACAATTCAGAAATAAACAGTTACAATTATGATATATAAATTCCAAATATTTGTATAAATCTCTAATTACATGCTGATTTTTAAGTGTGACCATTTCATGTTTTGTTAACAGCTTTCTTCACTTCAGATATGTACATAAATATATACACATAACTATATTTTGTAACAATGAATCATGTACTATGATTCATTTTTTCCATTGTTTATTGTTATACCTGTGGAATGTGCATTTTTGACCTACTTACAACTTTATTCATAACTTTTTGCTATATCTTGAATTACTTGCTTGAACAAAATTCCTTAAAACATGAATACTATATAAACAAGGAAACCCAGTTTCAAAATATCAACCATATTAAAAATCCAAAATCTGTTGATCATAGAAAATTAGTAAATATAATTAAAAAATTGAAAACAATAATAATCATTCTAACATGTGCATATAGCCATATGTGGGTTTATTTTTCCATAAATTTACTTTGCATAGTCATTTAGCTATGTGCAAATTGCTTAATGTAATTTTCTTATACATCTGTCTATATATTTCATCTATATATCTGTATATACCTACTCACAAACATATATTTTTCAATTGTTTACCATATAGTAGATAATTGTAAATACTTGTTGAATTGTTGATTAAGGGAATAAAAATAGGATGTTTTTTTAGATGTCAGATTGTTACCTACTATTTCTGTTTAAAACAAAATACCCTTAGCATCTATTCATGTTAATAATTTTCACCCAAAAATTTCAATAATGATTTAATAGAATGTATATTGTACAATTGAAAATATTTTGGAAATAAAATAACAGCACAATTAAATAAAAACATGCCAGAGCTGAAGTCATTGGAAAATTTAGAGCATTAACTGTATTCATTATAAAATAAAATGAATTAAAATAATTGAAATCAGTACTCTCTATAAGAAATCAGGGAATGCATAATCAAATAAATATATGGAAAAAGCAAGGAATTAATAGCATCACAGACTTTAATAAATTGGAAAACTAACTTAGACTATATATATTCAAGAACTGGATCTTTGAAAATCAAAACAAAGCATTCAAATCAAAATATGAATTGGAGAAAAACACAAACATTCTATATTCTGGGTTCTAACAACAACAACAAAAGCCTCTAAAACACAAATATTTAACATTGGTAAGGCGGCTATAACCCTAGATGCAAATGGAATGACAAAATCATTAAGAGGCTATCACATGGAAATCTGTGGCAATGGATTTGGTGGTTTTTGTGAAGCATATGGTCTTCAAGGAAATTTATCATGGGCTGAATTTTATTTATGAGGAAGATCTGAATAGATCAATGGCCTTGAAAATTTGAAAAATTCATCATAGAACTCTTTCAAAAAGCCAGGTGCAGACAGTTTCCTTAGTATGATGTTTCAACTCTTCAAAGAATGAATGATTTCTCTGCTACCTGAACTCCTACAGAGAATAGGAAAACAAGCATCATCATTTTATGAAGCTAACACCAGCCTACTAAGGAAATTTGACAAAGACAACCCAAAGAAGAAAACCATAGGCCAGTTCAATGTATGAACATAAACACACAAACTAAAGAGAATTTATTACTTAGACTCAGACAGTAAATTAAAAAACACCATAATGACCAACTACATTTTTATACATGATTTTAAAGAACTCCTTTATGAAATCTATTCAAGACAGATTATGCATTGTAATCACTATTATTTCAAATTTTTCTAGAAATAATTGTGGTACTAAATATTGAGAAATCCTAGATTTGACTGGAAACTTTTTTAATATAACTGCCACAAAATCTAGAGATCCCACATAAAGAAGTAGGGTGTTTGGACAATTTCATCGAGTTCAAACCAATGTGTCTCAATGTGGTGTGAAGTTATCCGTAGTGCATATGTTTTAAGCTAATTAAATAATGCCTTTTGCTGACTATCATATAGTCTGTTTTGATAATAATGGGGAAGAATATTAATGGCATATCACTGAGAGAAGATATTTTAAGCTTCAGTTAAGATTGATCAAAAACAATATTTAGGGCAAATTTTGGTTCTTATAATGGCACAAATTTTTCTCTAGAGTAACCCTTCTTTCCAAAGATAAACTCTGGACAAAATATTTTTAAAAATTATTTGAAGACACTAGGAGGTAACAAAAAGTGGGCAGAACTTAGAGGGGACTGAACTCTTGAAATGAGTGGACCGTTCTCACTGGATGTGGCTGTTTAGACAATTTATCACCTGAGAGGACTTCTAAGTTCATGTGGGCATCTCAAAGAGCATCAATAATTTGAGATGTCAAAAGCAGAATTTTAGGGATGCCAGTGTCTAAAAATAAGGAGGGGAATCCTAGGAAGGAGAGGGCCTCAGGGATAGCCCCCAAATGACCACATGGACACATCTAATCCTTGGCTTACCATAAACAGCACATGCAGAGGGCAGACCCCGAGGGTCTCAAGCAACTAAAATGATTGAGCAGAAATTTGACCTACTGCCCATATATATGGAAGAGGCCATTTGGAGTTTGTGGCCTGTCAAAATTGAAGAGTTTATTACCCAGAGTTTCCATAGATTCAAGCAAAACAAACACCAAGATTCCTCAAGTGCAAGGTGATTAGACACTAGTTTGTCTGCTAGAGAAATAACCAACACTTTATGGAGGAAGATATAGAACTTAAAATCTCTATGAACATATTGTCCACAATGCCTACTACTAATATAAAATTACTAGATATGGTGAAATAGAGGAAACTGTGGACTTATCATCAAGAGATGAAATAGTCAACACAAATTGACCTAAAGATAACTCAAATGTTTAAATCAGATGACAAGGACCTTGAATAAAATATTTTAAATATACTGAAGGATTTTTAATGAGGTTGAATTGTATCTATATACCAACTTTGAGAGATCATAGTGTATGTTCCAATCCATATGCATGATAAATCTTCCAATTTAATTAGGTATGAGTTCATGGCTTTCAACATAATCATAAAAAACATTATCTGGACATGGTGATACATACCTGTAATCCTAGCTATTTAGGAAGCTGAGGCAGGAGGATCAAGGCCAGCCTCAGCAACTTAGTAAGACTCTGTCTCAAAGTTTAAAAAGCCTGGGGATAGAGTTCAGTGGTCAAGCACCCCTGGGTTCAACCCCCAGTATAAGAAAGAAAGAGAAAGAAAGAAAGAAAGAAGAAGGAAGGAAGTGGGGAGGGAAGGGAAGGGTTGAGAAAGAAGGAAGGAAGGAAACATTTTTTATGTATGTGTAAACAACATGCATATATACATATGTATAAATTCCCAAGCACTGCCCAGTGAAAGGACGTGAAAGCAATGATGCACAGAAACAACAGTCACGTGTAGCACACTGAACCTTCATTCCTAAATATTATTTTCTGGAGTAAGTTGCTAAGGTGAGTTGGAAAACAGGCTGATTCCAGAGCTAGGCAAAAAATGTACATAAGGAGCCTAAAATGTCATATTGTGACAAGACTTGCTTGAAGAAGTTCCTCACTCCCCAAATCTGGTAATTTGAGCATCCAAACACATGTGTATAGCAATGTATTATAACTCATTTAATTAAATAAAAATCTGTGCATTCATTCAGACAGACAGAAGAAGGAAAACTCTTTCTATGTTCAACAGTGAGAGGAAGAGTTGTCTCTGCAGAAGATATTGGCTGGGATGAGGAAGAGGTGAACTGCCTGGACTGGAGGAAATTATCTATATCTTGTATGTATAAGGAGGACTAATTAATACAGAAGGAATGGTAAAGTCAGTAATTATATGTGATGCACAGTATAATGGATGGAGATAGGATAATGAATAAGATGTTTACAAAGACATTTCTCATTTATCACAAAGAAAAATATTAAATTTGGGCTGGGGACATAATTTAGTGATACAGTGATTGCCTAGCATGGGTTCAATCCCAGTACCCACTCCTCAAAATTAATCACTTTACATTGGGGAAACCTGGAAGATACTCATTAACATCATCAATACTGGGATAAGCTACTTTGTATACCTCTTGATATGATGTACCAATGAGGATATAAAATAATTTCTATAAAAAATAAACTACGAATCCAATCATGAAATATCATACAAATCCAAATTGAAGGACATATATAAAATAACTCACCTGGGTTCTTAAAAAATGTCACTCACAAAGACAGAGACTGAGAAAATGTTCCAGATGAAAAAACATTTATAGGAAAGACCCAATAGCTAAATACAATTTGTGACCTTGAATTGGATCCTGGATTTGGAATAAAAGGCTGTAAATGAGCCAGGCACGGTGGCTCAAGCCTGTAATCCCAGTAATTAGGGAAGCTGAGACAGGAGAATTGCCAAGTTCAAAGCCAGCTTCAGCAATGGTGAGGTGCTAAGCAACTCAGTGAGACCCTGTCTCTACATAAAACACAAAATAGGGCTGGGGATGTGGCTCAGTGGTCGAGTGCCCCTGAGTTCAATCTCTAGTACCAAAAAAAAAAAAAAAAAAGGCTGTAAATGACATTATTAGGGTAATTTATAAAATCGCCATGTGAACTTTGTATTACATAATAACAGTACATCATTATTAAATTTCTCAGTTTTGATAAATATATTCTGGTAACATAAATTATTTGTCCTTTGGAGTTACATGATAAACCATGGATAAAGACTTAAAATTTCACCAATTAACTAGTGGTTTAGAAAAGAATAATATGTACATATAATATGTGTACATATGATAATGATAATTAAGATAAAATAAACAATAAGGTAAAACATAAACTATTGAAGAATCTGAATAAAGAGTACATATTAATTTTTGCATGATTTTCTGCAACTTTTTATAATTTTAAAGTTGTGTCACAATAAAATGCTATAGAGTTTGGTACAAGGACTTTGAATAACTGGAATTCTTAAATAAAATTGAATATATACCTACCCCATAACCTAGGAATTCTACTCTTAGATATTTACCCAAGAGAAATGGAAAAATATTCACAGAAAGACGTGCATAAATATTCATTGTAGCTCTATTTATAATTATAAAATAATTGGAAAAAACTCAAATGTGAGGAGAGATCCAAGATGGCAGCCTAGATGAATGCTGTTCCTAGTCTCTCTATGACCTGGGATTAAAGCAATGGGGATACTGTTTCTCTGTGAGTTTTTAAAGGACCCCTGACAGCTGCTCCCATGCAGGAATTCCAGCTGCTTGCCAGTGCAGGTCTCCAGGCCCCAGGGTTTGTGTAGGACCCCAACTGCTGGCCTGCACAGGACCAGTTCCCATGCAGGACTCCTGGCTCTAGCACCCACACACTGCACAGGACCTCTGGTTTCCCACCCATGCACGACCCCTAGCCTATGCTCACACACAGGACCCCCAGCTCCTGCAGAGGACCCCTGGCTGTTGCTCCCATGTGGACCTCCATCTACCAGCATGGAGCTCCTCTATTCACCTGCTCCTGGGACACTGAACAGGATCTGGAGACAGCCTCCTACTTCAACACAGCATGCCACAGCTGCATTACCATCGCCCACCGCCATTGCCCACCACCACCACCTGGCCCAGCCTAACACTCTATCTCTGAAAGCACACACCTCCACTGTGGGATGACTTTGTTGCCATCTTGGAGTATCCTCCCTATTGCAATCAGCATCTTTAGCCAGTGAACTCCCAGCTTGGGACACCAGCTGGGGCCCAGAAGTAGTATCAAGGTACTCATAGTTCTCCAGCTCCCCTTTCTCCCCTGCAGCCACTAACTGGCACAGCGCTTGCAGCTATGTGGTCAGTCCATACCTCGCAAAACTTGGTCCTGAGCTGCCTGGCACAAATAGCTCTCTGTGACCTCTGGAGAAAAAGGTTCCAGATTGGGAAGTAGAAAGGGAGGGGGTGAGAGAGACAGAGTTTAGAGACTAAATGAGAGACCAGGCATTGTGAGGTAGGTCTACAGGAGATATAAGGAGATAAGTCCAGGTGCCCAAATCAAGGAGATTCCTGGAGCAGAGTCTTCCCACAGGGATTGGAAAGCACTAAATCCCACCTTTAGAAGCTCCACCTCTAAGACCAATACACAGACACTAATAACCTGCACCATCTTGAGGGGTGAGATATAAGTAAACAACAGACAACCCCATACTGGATGAGAAGGAAAGCTATCCTTTTCATTTACCTTGAGATTTTTTTTTATTAGCTTTTTTCTCTATTTCTTCTTTTCTCTCACTTACTCTTTTCCTGACCTCACATCCCCAACATTTATGAAACCAAGTATCATGCATTAAGCTACTGAGGACTGGGATATCTGATAAGTTATTACAGTTGTGTTATATAGTCTTGTATCATCTATTTTTACATTTTTTATTTTTTTAAATTTTTATGTTTCCTTGTTTGTTGTACTCTATTTTCCTCCTACTTCTTTGTCTTCTCCAAATCTCTTTCTCTCTTTTCTACTACTAGCCAACTTCTTTTGTATTCCTCTTTCACTACTTTCTAAGATCAAATAACTTGATATCCTCTCTCCCTACCTCCCTAACATCTTATCCTATACCCCATCCCGGTTCTCTCTAGTCCACCAGCAGAAACTGTAGACCCTTTTGCAAACCAATTATTTATATTGTAGATACTAACTGAACTCATAATTTCTGTATATTGTGATAAAGCCATAAATTTCCTATTAGGAGCTACTTGGTTTAAAGCTATATATCATTTGTATTGGGATCTGTGAATATAGGTCTACCCCTTAAAGGAGAGTTATTAGAACCCTGCAGGGACTCTAAAAGCCAGTAGGATAAAGACTGTAAAACCTCAGATCCAGAGTGCTAGAAGGGATGACACATGAACAACATGAAAAAACAAGGGAAGAAAGTACCCCAAACAAACCAAGATACTACATTATTAATCCATGGTCAGCATAGCAGAAGAAATGTCAGAGAATAGTTCAAGATGTACATAATTAAAAGATTCTGGGAATTAAAGGATGATATAAGAGAGCAAATAAAGGCAGCTAAATATCATTTTGATAAAGAGCTACATAGGCAAATACAGGAAGCAAAGATTACTTCAACAAGGAGATAGAGATTCTGAAAAAAACCAAACAGAAATCCTCAAAATGAAAGAAATAATAAACCAAATTAAAAACTCAATAGAAAGCATTACCAATAGATTAGATCACTTGGAAGACAAAACTTCAGACAATGAAAAGAAAATATTTAATCTTGAAAATAGAGTTGACCACACAGTGAAGATGGTAAGAAACCATGAGCAGAACATCTAAGAATTATGGGATAACACAAAAAGACCAATTTTAAGAATTATTGGGATAGAAGAAGGCATAGAATTTCAAACTAAAGGAATGAACAATCTCTTCAATTAACTAATATCAGAAAATTTTCCAAACATAAAGAATGAACAAGAGAAAGGATTCATATTAAATATAAGGGGAAACCAATTAGGATCTCTGCAGACTTCTCAACCCAGACACTTAAAACTAGAAGAGCTTGGAACAACATATACCAAGCTCTGAAAGACAATGGATGTCAACAAAAAATCTTATATCCAGAAAAAGTAAGTTTTAGATTTGATGATGAAATAAAACATTCCAAGATAAAAGTTAAAAGAATTTACAGCAAGAAAGCCTGCACTATAGAACATTCTTGGCAAAATATTCCATGAGGAGGAAATGAAAAATAACAATGAAAACCTGCCAAGGTAGGAACTACAATAAAGGAAAGGCCAATCACAGGAGAAACTTAGTCCAGTTAGAAACTAAAAATAAACCAAAATGTCTGGGAATACAAACCATGTCTCAATAATAACCCTGAATGTGAATGATCTAAACACATCAATTAAAAGACATAGACTGGCACATTGGATTTTAAAAAATACCCAACAATATGCTGCCTCCAAGAGACTCATCTCATAGGAAAAGACATCCACAGACTGAAGGTGAAAGGATTGGGAAAAAATGTATCGCTCACATGGACTTCATAAACAAGCAGGAGTTTTCATCCTTATATCAGATAAAGTGGACTGCAAACCAAAGTTAGTGAAAAGGGATAAAGAAGAACATTTCATACTACTTAAGGGAATCATACAGCAACAAGACATAACAATATTAAATATCTATGCCCCAAACAATGGGGCATCTAAGTATGTCAAACAAAACCTTCTCAACTTCAAGAATCAAATAGACGACAACACAATATTACTGGGTCACTTTAACACACCCCTCACACAATTGAATAGATCTTCCAAACAAAAACTAAACAAAGAAACCATACAAATCAATAAAACAATCATTAATCTAGACTTAACAGACATATATAGAATATTCAATCCCTCAACAAGTGAATACACTTTTTTTCTCAGCAGCACATGGATCCTTCTCCAAAACAGATCATATGCTATTCCACAAAGCTAGGCTTAGCAAATACAAAAAATAGAGATACTACCCTGCATTCTCTCTGACTATAATGAAATGAAATTAGAAATTAATGACAGATTAAAGAACAGAAGCTACTTCAAAACCTGCAGACTCAATAATATGCTATTGAATGATGTATGAATAACAAAAGTCATCAGGGGCGTGATAAAAAAATTCTTAGAGGTAAATGAGAACTCCGATACAACATATGAAAATCTCTGGGACACCATGAAGTCAGTGCTAAGAGGAAAGTTCATTGCATTAAGCTCATTCATTAAAAGAAGCAAAAGTCAACAAATAAATGACTTGACACTACATCTCAAAGCTCTAGAAAAAGTGGAACAAACAAACACCAAAAGAAGTAGAAGACAGGAAATAATCAAAATCAGGGCTAAAATCAATAAAATTGAAACAAAGGAAACAATTCAAAAAATTGACAAAACAAAAAGCTGGTTCCTTGAAAAAATAAACAAAATTGACAAACTTTTAGCCACCCTAATGAAAAGGAGAGAGAAAACCCAAATTATTAAAGTTTGTGATGAAAAAGAAAATGTCACAACAGACGCTACTGAAATACAAAGGATAATTACAAACTATTTTGAAAATTTATATTCCAGTAAAATAGACAACCCTGAAGAAATTTGTCAGTACAAATTTCTAGAGGCATATGGCCTACCCAAACTGAACCAGGAGGACATTCATGACTTTAACAGATCAATTACAAGCAAGGAAGTAGAAGAGGCCATCAAGAGCCTTCCAACCAAGAAAAGCCCTGGACCAGATGGATTCTCAGCCGAGTTCTAGAAGACCTACAAAGAAGAATTAATGCAGATACTCTTCAAATTATTCCACAAAATAGAAAAGGAGGGAACCCTTCCAAACTCATTCTATGAGGCTAGTATCACCCTGATACCAAAACCAGACAGAGACAATCAAAGAAAGAAAATTTCAGACCAATATCCCTGATGAATATAGATGCAAAAATTCTCAATAAAATATTGGCAAATTGCATACAAAAACATATTTAAAAAATAGTGCACCATATCACAACAATAGACTTAAAGATAAGAATCATATGATTTTATCAATCAATGCAGAGGAAGCATTTGACAAAATACAGCACCCTCTCATATTTAAAACACTATAAAAAATAGGGATAGTATGAACATACCTCAACATTTGTAAAAGCAATCTATGCTAAACCCAAGGCCAACATCATTCTAAATGGAGAAAAATTGGAAGCACCCTCTAAAAATGGGAACAGGACAGGGATACCATCTTTCACCGTTGCTATTCAACATAGTCCTTGAAACTCTAGCCAGAGCAATTAGACAGATAAAAGAAATAAAAGGGATATGAATAGGAAAAGAAGAACTCCAACTATCATTATTTGATGATGACATGATACTATACTTAGAGAATCCAAAAAATTCCACCAGAAAACTTCTAGAATTAATAAATGAATTCAGCAGAGTTGTAGGATATAAATCAACACCCATAAATCAAATGCATTTCTATACATCAGTGACAAATCCTCTGAAAGAAAAATAAGGAAAACTCCATTCACAATAGCCTCAAAAAAAAGAAAAATCAAATAAAATACTTTGGAATCAATCTAACAATAGAGGTGAAAGACCTCTGCAATGAAAACTACAGGACACTAAAGAAAGAAATTGAAGAAGAAATTAGAAGATGGAAAGATCTCTCATGCTCTTGGATAGGCAGAATCAATATTGTCAAAATGGCCATACTACACAAAGCACTATACAGATTGAATGTGATCCCAATTAAAATCCCAACAGCATTCTTCATAGAAATAGAAAAAGCAATCATGAAATTATTTTGGAAAAATAAGAGACTCAGAATAGTCAAACCAATCCTCAGTAAGAAGAGTGAAACAGAAGGCATCACAATATAAGACCTTAAACTATACTACAAAGCTATAGTAACAAAAACAGCATGGTATTGGCACAGACTAGGCAAGTAGACCAATGGTACTGAATAGAAGACACAGAGACAAACCCACATAAATACAGTTATCTCATACTAGACAAAGATGACAAAAACATACATTGAAGAGAAGATAGCCTCTTCAACAAATGGTGCTGGGAAAATTGGAAATCCATATGCAGCAAAATGAAACTAAACCCCTTTCTCTCACCATGCACAAATATCAACTCAAAGTGGATCAAGGACCTGGGAATTAGACCAGAGACATTGCACCTAACAGAGGAAAAAGTAGACCCAAACCTTCATCACATCAGATTAGGGCCCAACTTCCTTAAGAAGACTCCTAAAGTGCAAAAATTAAAATAACAAATCAATAAATGGGATGAATTCAAACTAAAAAGCTTCTTCTCAGCAAAAGAAATAATCAATGAAGTGAACAGAGAGCCTACATTCTGGGAGCAAATTTTTGCCACATGCATATCAGATAGAGCACTAATCTCCAGGATATATAAAGAACTCAAAAAACCTAACACCAAAAAAGCAAACACACCCAATCAATAAATGGGCTAAGGAGCTGAATAGAAACTTCTCAGAAAAAGATATACAATCAACCAACAAATATATGAAGAAATGTTCAACATCTCTAGCAATTAGAGAAATGCAAATAAAAACTTCTCTAAGATTTCATCTCACTCCAGTCAGAATGGCAGTCATCAAGAATACAAGCAACAATAAGTGCTGGTGAGATTGTGGGGAAAAAGGCACACTCCAACATTGCTGGAGGGACTTAAAATTGATGCAACCCATCTGGAAAGCAGGATGGAGATTCCTTAAAAACTTGGACTGGAACCACCATTTGACCCAGCTATCCCACTCCTCATTCTACACCCTAAAGTCTTAAAAACAGCATACTACAATGATGCAGCCACTTCAATATTTATAGCAGCACAATTCACAATTGCTAAACTGTGGAAGCAACCTAGGTGCCCTTCAATAGATGAATGGATAAAGAAACTGTGGTATATATACACAATGGAATATTATTCAGCAATAAAAGAGGATATAATTACGGCGTTTGCAGGTAAATGGGTGGTGTGGGAGACGTTCATGGAAAGTGAAGTAAACCAATCCCAAAGAACCAAAGGCCAAAAGTTTTCTCTGATTAGTGGATGGTGATACATAATGGGGGTGGGGGTGGGGAGCATGGGAGAAACAGAGGAACTTTGGATAGGACAAAGGGCATGAAGGTAGCAAAGATGGTGGAATGAGATGGACATCACTACCCTAGGTGCATGTATTAAGACACAAATGGTGTGATCCTATCTTGTTTACAACCAGAGAAATGGAAAATTGTACTCCATATGTGTACTATGATTTGAAATGCATTATTTTGTTTTTAAAAATATAAATAAATAAATTTATTTAATAAAACAAATGTTCATCAACAAAAGAATGAAAAAACAAACTGGTATTTATATAAGGAAACACTACTGGGCAATAAAATAAGAATGAACAATTGAATGTGATATAATGTGGTTGAATCTCAAAAGCAGTATATTTTTAAAAAGCCAAACAAAACCAAAGATGACATACTGTATGATTCTCTTTATATAAAATTCTAACAGGCAAAGCTAGTTTATAGCAGTAAAGATTATAACAGCAGCTATCGGTAGGAGTAAAGATTGTGAAGAACTTTCTGGAATAATGGAACTGTTCTGTATCTTGACTGGGCTGTGGTTTTAAAGAGTGTGTACACAGCTCATAGAACTGTATAATTAATACCTGAACATTTCAAAAGGGGTAAATTCTACCTCAATTTTAAAAATAACTTGGAAATACAGCAGAAAATGACAACAGAATCCTAATGTGTTCTTAAGATATTACCAGAAAAGTCTATTTTGAATTTGCTGACTTAGGTAAGGATTTTAAAGTGGTTCTAATTTCTTAAGCTGAGGATGGTTCTCACAGCACAAATAGAAAAGAAAAAGTTTATTTGTAGTAATTAAACATGATTCCTGGAAAGTAAACAGAAAAGTCATTGAAAAACTGTTAGTTAACAGTGGCAATAAGGTCAGTTACAAAATGATGCTTTTTTTTTTTAATAAAATAGAAGCTGTCAAAATATGCAAGGGAAATAATTTAATAACACCAAAAATATAAACTGTCTAGCAATAAACATAAATAAAACAACATTGAATGCATTCAAAAACAAACAATACCAAAACGCATAAAATAATAAAGACAGACATATCCAATGTTTCTAGGTGACAGTAATCACTATTGCAAAGACATCGATTCTCCTTAAATTAGTATGGAAAATACAGGAGAAAGGGAGGGCTTGTGGAAATATTGGGAAATTAAATCTACCAAATTATGTTACTTTCATGTATGAATATATCACAATGAATCATATATAGTATATAAACAATAAATTTGAATAAATTATATAAATTATAATGTATTACTACTACAAATAATATTAATAGGGGGTAGAACAAGCAGTTCAAAGGAAGGGAGGAGAGGAGGAAAGGAAGGTACTTAGGTATGAGATTGATCAAATTGTATTGTGTGTATGTATGAATATGGCTCAATGAATCCCGCTATGATGTACAATTATAATGTACCAATACAAAAAGAAATTAGATGTGCTTTTTCTTTGACCTTCCTACACTTCTATCTATGCCAACAAAAGCACAATGACCCTGTCGCCAGAATGTCTAGGCCTATAGAAGAAAATAGAAATCCTGAAATAGTTCTAACTAGATATTTGGATTTAGAATACGATAACATTACTGTTTCAAAAAACTGGAAGGTGGGAAAAGGATAAAGGTTTTTTAGTGTATGTTGTTGGAACAACATGCCACTTGAGAAGAAAATAATATATTGAGATTCCTACATTCCACCTTTTCACAAAATAAATTCCAGATGGCTAAAAATAAAAGATTTATCTGTCTATAAAAAGCATCAAAAGGATAGGTGACTATTTATACAACTGTGGACTAGCAAAAATTATAGTATCAAAGACAGAAATAATATCTTCTGACATATCTGAACATTGATAGATTTAAATATATAAAATTATATTTCTGTATGTCTAAAAATTAGTGCAAAAAATAAACTGGAAAAATTTGTAGCATATATAATAGACAAAGATGTTGATGTTTTAAATATATAGACAGATTTTTCAAATCAATGAAATTCATGTATTTAGGAACTGGTTTGAATCAGTTAATTTCTTTCTGTGGGGGCCTGTCCTGCACATTTCAGCCATATCCTTGGCTTCTGTCCATTAGATTCTAGAATCATCCCCCATATTGTGAGAAGCAAAAATGTCTTCAGACATTGCAAAATATTCCTTGGTAGGCAAAATCACTCCCAGTCCGAAAGGAAACTTCATGGTTTTTCTGGAGATAAAACTGGCAGGGTGGGAGGGGGTAGAATAAAAAAAATAAACAGATACCTCAGTCTGTCTCCCAAGTTTATCCAAGCTTCCCAATTCTGTGGGTGTTAATGCAGTAATGTTAATCGTAATAACCAAGATTTCATCCGTTCTTGCCCCCTCTTGTTCAGACAAGAACTTCATCCTCTGCAAGGTATCTTCCCAGGGTTACAGGAAGTGTTCGATGCATGAGTCACAGGTGTGTCCCAGCCAGTGCGCGTCACTGGGTCTCTGCTGCTGTGCCTGCCTCCTGTTTTGTGGTCCTTTCTGGCTTTTACCAGGCAGTCTCAGGGAACACTGTGGTCCTTTCTAATATGCTGCAGCTATGAGCTTCAGTCCCCTGCAACCACAAATCAAAGGCACTCCCACAGTCCCAAAGCTCCATAGAGGTTTGTAATGAAGTGAGGCTCAGTGTCTTTCTCTTACACTCTTACAGGATACTGGTAGAAGTCCTTTTACTGCTGGGACCATTATGTCCCACTGTTGTACAGTGTTTGGGGTGACAGTTTCTCCCAGCTTTATTCATAATGCCTTGCTCTCAGAGTACATATGCAGCTGGGCCAGAAGAGTGATTGGTTTGTGATGATCTCCTGTTTGCTCGCAACTGCCTCTCTCCTGAGCTGAAGGAGGGCTTCTTGTGGGTTCAGGTGCATCGCATTTGCTTCATCTCCCCTCAGAATTTCTTCTCTACTTAGTGGTAGCTCAGGGAAACCTGCCCCTTAGCTCACCTGACAAGCTAAGAAATGTCTGACCCTCCTTTAAATTCAAGCCAGGAGCCTATAACACTCCTGGGCGGGGGGAGACTGGGAAGAAATACATGGAAAAGTTGACAAGAGGTCTCCTTGGAGAGATGGTTCATTCTAGGGCTGGTCCTGGGAAAGTTCAAGATGAGGCTAAAGCATCTTGCTGTGCCAGAATGTCAGGAAGTCTTCAAAGAAAGATGGGGCCAGGTGCCAATTGGAAGGGGGTCCCACTGGCCACACCTGGCATGGTTTGAGCATCACAAAACTAACAATAATAATTTTATAATCCATGAGGATGAAATAATATTCAAGAGTCTGGGATGATAAGAAAAAAATAAGTAAATGAATGTATAGATAAATAAAACTAAAGAATACTAAGAATGGAAAGCCATACTACTAAGATACATAGTGCTAAGAATGTAGATTGCCAACAAATAAATGCAAAGAGATGACAGGGAAAATATTAAAGTGGTCTATCTCACCGATGAGGCCATAATTTTTATTTTTTGGTTTATAGGTCTTTTCTAATTATTTTTTTGTTTGTTCTAATTAGTTATACATGACAGTAAAAGGCATTTTGATACATCATACATAATTATTTTTTAAAAAGAATAATTGCTTGAGAAGGGAGACCAGCAGAGTAGAAGAAGGAGGGCAATGGCAGGAAGGAGGGCAGAAAAAGGGGAGATATTGAAAAACAAAATTGACCAATTTATATTGTACTATTGTGTGCACTTATGAATATGTAACAATGAATCCCAATAATGTATGGTTATAATGCACTAATAAAAATTTTTTAAATAAAAAATAGAAATATTTAAACCTTGAAAAAGAATACTTGCTGTAAAAAAAAATGTCACCTGTGGCAAGTCTGTGAAGAAATGCTCTTATTCTATATCTTATGAACAGTATTTGCCTCCTACTTTTATGCTAGTGAGTTGTTGGTGGACCTGATTTAATTCTTTTTTCCTGTGTACTTATTTTAGAAAGAAGGTAAGTCTTTCCAGCAGGGCTGCCCTGTACAAAAGCATCTGAGGGGTGGTAGAGGACAGTGGGGTCTGTAATTTAACTGTTAAGCTTGGATGAGTCGTGTGAGATGGCATCTGCCAATGATTCCACTGTTTGTAACTCATACATGATTTTGTTCTAGCTTGCTACATCCTTCACTATAGGTGGGCGTTCTCATGATTTACCTAGTTACTGTTAGAATTCTCTTTGGTCTTAGAGTAAAAGCCTGGTGGTCTAAACAGCATCCTAGCTCAGTCACACATTGCTAAAAGCGTGGAGGTTGAAGTGACTAGCAGTTTGGGTGGGAAGTGTCATCTCTTCAGGTTTCCTTCACTGGGTTTTGGGCTTGAGGTGACCTTCCTCATCTGGATTTTATCCCTGTATTCCAAATACATGGCATGACCATGTCCAGCTTCCTGCCATCCTCAGTGTGGAGATGTCCAATCACTTTAGGAAATTCTTCCATCACTGAGAAACTGGGCCAGCCAAATGATACTGCCACCCATAGTCTTTCTGTTTCCTGAGGATCTGCCTGTTCTTTCAGAAATCACCAACAATGTTGCTGGTCCTACTGGCAATGGGGTTGCTTCTCATCTTTTGCCAGAACAGTTGATACCTTCTAATTGGAGCTGCTAGTAAAATAGCCTTCTAATCTATGGAACCAGCATAGGTATCCATCAATGGGTAAATGAATAAAAAAAATGTGGTTGGTACACATATATAATGTAGTTTTATTCAACAATAATGAAAAATGAAATTATGCCATTTGCAGGAAAAAAGGTGGAACTTGAAAATATTATGTTAAGTACAATAAGCAAACTGAAGGTCAAGGGTCATGTTATCTTTCATGTGTGGAAGGTGGAGAGGAAAAAAGAAAAGAGAGATGTAGGGAGTCTCATGAAAATAAAAGTGAGATCAGTAGATCAGAGGAAAGGGACCAGGGGCTAGAGGAAGAGGAGTGGGGGGAAGTGTTGGGGAGTGATATTTGCCAAATTGTACTGCTACATTGTGTGCATGTACAAATATGTAACAGCAAATCCTACCATTATGTACAAGTATAATGCACCAATAAAATAGTATGGAGAAAAAAAGAAAAAACAATATTCCTCTAGTTTCTGCTCTGCATCACTTTCTGAGGAAGAAAAGTTATGAGTCAGTGCTTTCTAATTCCCTTCAGCCTGATCCTTCCTCCACTCTGGGTAGCAGCAATTCCTCCATGCTTATGGCCTGCCGTGGGCACCCTTCCAATTTTATAGTGCTGCTACAGGTTTTTCTCTCGTTGGAATTTGCACTGATTATTTCCATCAGTATCTTCTCTAGGAGGTGGAGTAGAAAAGGGGAGAGTTTCAGAGAGTGTTTTAAGAATATTTTGCCTTCAGGAGTGTGCTTCCTGTAAGGAGAGCGGTGGACATGTGGGAGAGGAAGTACTGAATACAATGCAAGCCATGTGCTACCTTCTGACACTGGAAGACAGCTCCTACTGGTGTTGCTCTTTGGCGACATGATTGCATACAAAACAAACAACAAATAAAAATGCTAAAAGTAGACCAAGACCTTGAAGTTGTCAAAAGGATGTAGATGCCAAGGAGAAACCTCCTAACCCTAATGTCAAGTGATACACTCACCCTGCCTCCTGAAAGCAGAATGTATTCCAGTATGAACAATACCATAATCACTGACCTCCAGGGTTGGTGATTTTCTTCTCTTCTACACTCTTTGGGTTAACTGCAGCTGCAACTCATTTGGAGCACTAAGGATGTATTTAAAGTGCTGAAGGAGAAAATGATTGTATTGAGACGGTAACAAACTTCAGCCAGGTTCAAACAGGACTTGGAGGTCAGAAAGAATGTGTCCAGATTTGGAGCCAGCAAAGAGTGCAGGGTGACCTCTTTTTGTGGAATTATGAAAGATGCTTCTAGAAAGGTCAGTGAAGGATCTTGTAGACTGCCCTCTAATGACAGGAAATCAAAGAAGGATTAAGAGAAGAACAAAGAGAGCTCATGCTGGTGAAAGATATAGGGCTAGACTTGCCTAGGGGTTCAGAATTAGGTAATGACAAGAGTCAAGATGAAAACTCAGTTCGTTGTGATTTCATATTGCTTATCTTCCCTTTGTGTTTTGCAGTGTGTGTGTGTGTGTGTGTGTGTGTGGTGTGTATCTATGTACACGTATGCACACGTGTGTTGGGTGGGACTGGTAAAGTTGAAACAGATTATATTCATGAATAAATCCAACAACAATTTTTCCAAGAGGATACTGTGTTCAAGGTGCTCAGTTTCAGAAACTTAGGAGGTGATATGAACAGTGCAAAAGTTCTTTAAAAATCTGGAAAAGGGTCTCCAGCTGTGGTGCATTGGTTTTGATTATTCCTCAGCTATATAAACATCCAAAGAGATGACCTCATATATTCCACAGCCATGACCAAAGATTATGGCACAGATGTTCTGAAATAAACAATGTTAGTGCAAGCACATAGCTGCATAGCCCTGTAATGGCTCCAGCAAGAGCTTAGTCCAGTTTTTTTTTTTTTTTTCCTTTTACATAAACCACAAGTGAAGGCTAAATCAGAAAGAAAATAGAAACTTTTCTTCATCTGCTCTGTTCTTGCCTTCCTGTTTTATAGATGGCCTAGGAAGCTCTCTGCAAGGTTTCCTCTCCTCAGGAATTTGTGGAAGTAGAATTTCTCCTATTGACAGAATTCTGCTGAGAACTGAATTTTCTGCCTTTTCATTACTCTTTTCTAAGTGTTCCACAGTTGTTTTTTATAGCTCCCTTCCCATGTAATACTGATGTAGCTACCCTACAAGTGATATCTATATCCAAAGGATAGGGAATTTCACCTTTTTTGACACATATTATTTTCCTGGACTTTACTGAGGCAATGGTTTATGCTCTGTTTTTTTTAAATCTCTACAATACCCAGCACATATTATATCACATAGTAGGTAATTTATTCTTAGCACTGTTTTGTGTCTCATTGGTGCAGGGGGTAGCTATAGAAGTGGATGGACTGGGACAAGTCAAGACAGGTAAGAACCAGATGTACCTGGTGTTGTGGCACTCCTGTAATCCCAGCCACTGGGGAGGCTGAGGCAGGAGGATCAGAAGTTGGAGCCCAGCCTCAGCAACTTAGTGAGACCCTGTCTCAAACTAAAAAGGGCTAGGGATGGGGCTCAGTGGTAGAATGACCCTAAGTTCAATCCCCAGTACTGAATATATATATAGAGAGAGAGAAAGAAAGAGAAAGAAAGAGAGTCAAACTGGGCATTTTTCACACTGAAATGGAATTGGGAAAGAAGTCTCAATTCTGACTAATAATAACATCATATCATCCAAAATGATGGGGTCCCAAAATCATTTAAATTATTCAGATTAAAAATATTGTACCTGAGAGCAAATTCTTACCTCTAACAGTAATTGCATATTGTAATTCTTAACTGTGACCTACTGGTATATCTGGGATCTGAACTCCTTCTTGTAGCTTGAGATCTGACTTACACAAAGGGCTTTATTAATTCAAGGAAAATGTTCTCAGCAATATTGAATATAATTCACTTAATTTATAAGGACTTACAATTACAAAATCTTTGTAGGTATGATGTTATATTCTGCAATGGTATGACTTTGGAATATTATAATAGTTTCCCAGAGCTGGTTTTGGGGAAAACCTTTTTTATTACATGGCAAAGAAACCTGATTTTAAAGTGAGGTGTTTCTACAGAACGTTCCCATGTAGCTATTTTTCAATGACTACATAAAATTATACTCACTTATACAGTAACAGAGAGGATACAAAAAACTGTAAAAAGTGCAGACTCTAAGTAGGTCACTACTAAAATTAAGTATATTTTCACTTTATTATGATTAAAGTGGATACAGCAGACTTCAGTTTGTAGATGGAATTTTAAAATTCCCAACATAGAAGTAATAGCTGACTATATTGATAAGTTTTATCATAATATTCTCCATATTCATAAGTCAGGGTTATTTATTTATCATATAAATGTTTATATTCCACCCATAATGATCTAGACTCATGGATTCAAAGATGAATGAAAGAAGCATGGTTCTTACCCTAAAATAGTCCATTCTATGATTGTAACAAGGAGAACTGAACATTTATCTAGCACTTATTATCTCAGTGTCCTTGTCACAGGGACATGATCAACCTTGGTATGGAGATGAAGAAAGTGGAACTCAGAAATATTAGACATTTACAAGCTGGAAGAATCTAGTTAAAAATCTAGGTCTGAAAACATAACTCACACACACAAAATTGAGGTACAAAAAGCTTCTTCATTAACGAAGAAGAAATTGAGGTATTTATTCAAAAATGATAATTTTGTCCCCACTGTCTCCCTTTCCTTTCCCAGCTACCCCACTCCCAACTTATGCTTTGAAACTAGATATTTTTCTAAGTGAACTATTGTTACCATTTAATAAAAAGAGATTCCATCCCCAGTGATGGCAGAGTAGTGTCTAATGGACAAAAACTTCCTAGAGATAACAGCTATCAACTTTGGGGAAAAGTTTAAATATAATTTTTGAGGGTACTGCAAGGATACCTCAGATAGGTAGAAACTGAAGGAGAGTGGGTACATGGAAGAAGGGAACAGTACTGGGTGTTCTCCTTTTTCTAACTGCTCTTTGTGTATGTCAGACACCAGTAAGCATCATTATGGTGCTTAGATGAAACCACACTGAATAGAAATCTCTGAATAGAAATTCAGGCTTAATGGCTGCAAGAATGAGAGGGAGACCATAGCACATCAGGATCAGAGGTAGCCTAAAAGGTGAGAGCCAGAGAAGAGCAGTTAAAAATTTCGGTAAGCCCTTAAAATAAAAATATTTATATGTATAATGACTTCAATAAGACAGTTGAGAATAAAATTACCAAAGAAAAAATTTAACTCAACCCAGGGGAGAATAAGTTTGGGATTTGAATTCAGACAAATTAAATGCCTTCTAAAACAAAGAGGAAAGCATATGTCTTTTTAAAAAAAATTAATTTATTTAAATGCATTTCAAGTCATAGTACATATATAGAGCTCAATTTTTCCATTTCTCTGGTTGCAAACCAGATAGAGTCACACCATTTGTGTCTTCATACATGCACCAAGGGTAGTGATGACCATCTCATTCAACCATCTTTACTATACCCATTCCCCTTTCCCTCCTCCCACCTCCCCTCTGCCGCATCCAGAGTTCCTCCATTTCTCCTACGTTCCCCATTCCCACCCCACTTATGTATCAGCATCCACTAATCAGAGAGAACATTCAGCATTTGGTTTCTTGGGATTGGCTTACTTCACTTAGCATAATATTCTCCAATTCCATCCATTTGCCTGCAAATGCCATAATTTTATTCTCTTTTATTGCTGAATAATATTCCATTGTGTATATGTACCACAGTTTCTTTATCCATTCATCTATTGAAGGGCATCTGGATTGCTTCCACAGTTTTGCAATTGTGAATTGTGCTGCTATAAACATGGAAGTGGCTGCTTTACTGTAGTGTGCTGTTTTTAAGTCTTTAGGGTATAGGCCAAGGAGTGGGATAGCTGGGTCAAATGGTGGTTCCATTCCAAGTTTTTTAAGCAGTCTCCATACTGCTTTCCAGATTGGTTGCACCAATTTGCAATCCCAC